>JAUZNJ010047219.1:0-31750 GCA_034780135.1 Jordanella pulchra
ATTTTAATTATGTAAAGCACTTTGAAATGCCTTGATGCTGAAATGTGCTATATAAATAAAATTTGATTGATTGATTTGATAGTTGCAGATGGAGTTTTCAGCACCACGGATGTTTGGACAGCGTCGATAAGATGTTTCATGAGCCTAGTTTGATCTAGTTGATGTAGAGCTATGGTCTGCAGCTCTCATTGCTCCATCTGCTGCTTCTGTGCAGGGTAAGGAAGTCGACCCACCTGCGCCTGCAGCTGCTGGCAAAGGAGGAGTACAAGCTGTCGGTTGTAATGGCAGAATCCATGACTAGGGACCGGCTCGACCCCATCCTCATCCAGCCTCATCTGGACGCCATGGATCGACGTCTGCGTCTGGTCAGTGCTACATTATTTCTACTGCTTTCTAGAACAAGAATCTAGAAAAGGGAAACAATGGAATAACTGAAATTGATAAAAGATGCAGCTTTCTTGATACCAATCTGCAGATTGGGGCATTTCTGCCTGTCAGATCTACCTTCCAAGGGACAGAGTGGACAGGATCCAGCAGGTTAAAGGTTACGAGTAGAAACAAGAAAATTTCATTAAACCAACCGCAGATTCACAGCAACAGAAAATCACTAAAAAGCCATAAAACAGTTACTTTAGCTTATTTTTTATTACACTTTTATGTAACTGATCAACAAAAAGTATCCCCTGTTTATTAAGTAAGAAAGAATGGATCATCAAAATTATTTTATCTGATACCCATAAAGAGATCTTCTGCAACAGTATGACTTCAGTGACCACAGGGGTTCTGTCTGTCTGAAACCAGGACAACTCTGTCTACTAAAGACAGAAAGGAAGGGAGGTTTTTAATCAGAGACTCTAATAAGAAAACCTATTTTAAAGGGAACCTTGGACTTTGTCCAACTTTAGACAGGAGTTAATGTCAGCTGAGTGGAGTTAGTGGACATTCCTCCAACGATAAAAGACTGAATATGCTGTTTTTTCTTGTCTGGATTTACCCCTCGTTCTAAAACACCAAACATGGCAGGCAAAAGGTCAGGGCTCAAACCTACAGCAAGTAAACATGAAAAAAAATCCTCTCCAATACTTATTTAAACTTGAGCAAAAGGGGAACATCATGACACATAGATCATTTTAACCTAGAGATACGGGCTCTTGTACCACCTCAGATTGTATTGGACATTGAAAAACACAAAAAATTAGAGCATCAACATTTTTCCGATTTAAATTTGTCTGAGGAAACATAACGTGGATCCAGTAGTCTGCTACTGATAAATGATATGGATGTTTTTGTTAGGATTTAGGGACAGAATAGCATCAACAATATTGATATCTGTTGGAATAGAGGTGAAGCTACGTGACGATACGTGAAAAAGTTACATTGGAATAGACTATTTTGTTTCTAAATATTGAAATGAAGCAAACATTTTACTCTCAGCACCATGACCCCATCTCTATCCAGTCTGATTTGTTGTGATAAAATGAAAAGAATGCTAAACAATGCAAGTTTGTTGTCCAAGTCCTTGGATTTTTGAAGCCGTATTTTGTTTAGATGCATATGTTTTCGCTGCAACAAGTAAAACAAGATGATGGAGACCAGCTGTGATAAGCAGGATCCAGAAATAAAACCTGAAATGATCTAAAAATGATGATCATTTCAAATGAATGAAAGCACCTTATAACTATCCAACAGAGAGACACAGTTCTGTTCATATAGATCATTTTACTTCCTTGTAACTGTAATCTTAAGGAGGATAATTTCGAGTTTCCAATCTTAAAAATCCAGCTGCTGAAGTCCGAGGCCTCTGCTACAAAGTTGATAAGAAGAATTTCATTTTTAGTCAGGTTATATTTATAACCAGTGTTTTTCAAATTTATCAGGTAAGAAAAAAAACAGAATGTTTTGTATCAGACTGATGTGAAAGGAAAAGTAAAAGGTCATCAGCATAGAGTGAGATCCTAAGTTTCACGCCGACTCTCTTGATTTTTAGATTTTGTATCACAAGACTATAAAGCAATGGCTTTAATTAAAGTTTAAAAAGCAGATGAAGGTTACAAGGTTTAGATCTGTGAGAGTTGGTACAGATGGTTGAAGTTGGATGTTAATTATTGTTTGTTCCCATTTTAAAAAGTTCGGGACTAAACCAAGCTCATATTAAACAAATAGTCCTACTTGACATGGTCAAATGCTTTCTTTGTGTCAAGGGAGATGACACACTCATGAAAAATAATGTCAGAGAGGCATCTAATCTTAAAAACGGACTGTCTACCTTTGATGAAGCCAGTTTGGGGTAAGGATGTAATAGAAAGTAGGATATTTTCCAACATTTGCGGAAGAACTTTGGCCAAAACCTCTGCATGTATATAAGAGAAATAGGAGGAAAAAAAGTTATATCTTTTTGCTTTTATTGCAATTCAGAAGGGACTCTCTGCCCATTGACTCTAAAACAACAGATGTAGGAGTGGAAAGTAGCGATTTCTTTGAAATATTCTGTGAACCCCCAGGATGTGGAGATTTGCAAGACAGACGAATCAGTTTCTGTCGTGTAGATTGGGACCTCCAACAGGTTCAGGTTAGGTGCAAAGTTTGGTAAATTAATATGATCCAGAAACTTTGAGGTCATATTGTTTTGGAAATCCGAAATGAATAAATGGACATAAACACACGGCAAGTAATATTGGCGTATTTTAATTGAGTCTTAGAGATTTTTTATTTTTCTTTTAACTGCTTTGCATTTTCCTGATTTTCCTCCATGGATTGAAATTACTTAATCACTTTTCACAAATGATCAATCTGTTGAATATGTGGTTCAGAAGTCAAACGTATTTTTTTTGAGTTCTAATCGTTATTTTGTACAGATTATTTTGAGTGTATTGTTTATTAATTTTCTTAATCTGCTGGGTTAAAATCCATTTTTTGTCTTTTTAACTCTCGCTTCAGTTGGAAAGTATATATAATAGCTTCACCCCTGAGGTTCAGCCTAAACAACACATTCTCCTTTAACCTGCTTAACCCAAACAGTTTGGATTTGAGGCCGAAATCCAGAACTTTCTCTAAGTATAAAGTGAAATCAACCATTAAAACCTTGTCTTGTGTCATCCTGCTGTCTCTAGGTGCTGAACACTCTGTCGGAGTGCATCGACAAGGAGGGCTACAGCTACGTGGTGGAGGACGACCTCCAGGGGGACCTAGGGGTCGACCACACGCACAGCGGCCCGAGAAGAAGGTAGCCAGGGGGTCCAGATGCCTGGATTAGATTGACTCCCAGGAAAAAGGAGACTCGACACTGATCTGAATCCGTCTGTTGGTGAAACATAGCAGGCAAACCAAACGTCTGCCTGAGAGGAACGTCATTTGTCAGAACACACACACCATGCGGAGACTTTTTTAACTGGACCTAGACGGACCAGAGCAACCAGTTTCACCTGGATTTCTATAGAGAGACAGGAAGTTGAGTACAAATCACCAACAAGGACCCAGGAGGAGGCAGCATGTGACTCATAGACCCCTATGTTTGAATTCAGTGAATTCTGAGGGCCCGGTAACAAAAAAACCTCTGAACCTTTCCTGAACTAATCATAAGAGGTGGTGGAGCCGAGGTTTGATCAAAATGAAGTTTTACTGATTTATTTTGTAAAATGTTTTGTTGCTTAGTTTCTTTTTTTTACCTTTATTTCAGCTGATCGGTTCCTCTTCTTATTAGAGGCCGTTGATGGAGTACAGGTTTACTCCCGAATCATTTTGTTCCTAAACTTCTACTGGAGAGAGTATTTATTAAACTTCTTATTTATTATTTGCCTCCCCTACCAAGAAAAAAAAAAATTAGGCAATTTTTTTTTAAAGAAAAAGGAAGTGAAATGATTTTGAACAGAATAGTGTACTTCTCTGTTTCTCCACAAGAGGGCGACACGAGCACGTTTAACAATCTAGTTTCTGGTAACAATCGTTCTGCCTTCTTTGTCTTGTCAGCATTTAATCAGTTTCCAGCAGCTGTTTTATCTCTTTCTCTTCAGCAGATGTCAGGGTAGATTTAAGCCAAATGTGACACTAATTATAATTATAATGCTGATTATTTTTGGTTTGTAATGTATTTGATGTGCTGATGTTGCTGTTGTGGAGAGATAATCTTTTCAGGATGTATATTTCCTTCTTGACCAACAGCTTCTGTCTAAGCTGTTGTCAATGATTCAGTCACTGGCTGAAAGTTAATATATACAGTAGGAAAATCTAGTGCCTGTGCAATGATAGAAATACTTGAATGTGTGGTTTCATAGCGGGGTGGGCGGGTGCAAACTGTAGAGCTCTTCATAAGTGTCTGTGCTGAACAAGGCGGATTCCTAAAGCTTTTATTATCCACTTCCCGTGGGTCCTGTCTGTGTCAGGGCAGAACGGAGGATGGGGGTGTGTTGGAATCCATGAAACATGGTTCTAATGTAAAAAAAAACAAAAAAGCTTCTTTCTTTTGATGAATCATTGTTTTTTTTTATTTCGTTTTTTTATTTCTTTGCATCATGGTAACAGTGCAATAAACTAAATCGGCATAATCTTCTGTCAGTTTGGTTCTTTATTTGTTACGGTTCTGTTAAACACTTTGGTTCAACACCATGAAATCAAGCAGCCTGTTAAAGTCGTCGTCAGAGGATGAGCACATCATCCTTTAACCATCCCTTTTTTTAAAGCTCATGCCTAAAATTGGCCTAGTCAAAGCACAAACTAACTTGTGGCTTTGTGCTTTCCATGAAGTCTCACCATTAAAGATTAACGGACAAAGATTCAAGCAAAGATTTCCCTCCACTTCACACTTATCCGCTATGGAGTCTTTCTGTGTCATCTGATGAAAAAATATCTTGGTTTTAGTTGCAAGATGAAGAGTTCAGATGGTTTTAATACTTTTGGTCACTTCAAAAACCTCATGCAGTCTAACAGAGAAAGATTGCAAGTGAGCCCAAAGGAACATGGCCGCCAGCCCAGATCTGCATGTTTACAGTTCTCAGGACTCTGTTGTGTTTTGATAACCTTTCCTCACAGAACAGCCGCCGGAAAACCTCCTCACACACACACACAGAGGACTGAAGGAAGTGGTGTCTGAGACAACCATCAGAGGGGACAGAGAGGGACCAGAGGAGACCTGTAATCACTGCAGCCGGCTGCAGACAGGCCTCCAGAGGAAGCCTCGTCATGGGAGCGAGCCACCGGCGCCTTATCTGATCCCACCTCCTACCAACCTCACACAATGACCTCTTGGTCTCCTCTGCTCAGCCGCCCTGTTCTCTTGCTTCCAGTTCTGCCTGAATCGTTTGTTTTTCTAAATTCAGGTACTTTTTGGAGGTCGGTACTAAAGACTGGTTTGATCTCCGAGGAATCAGCTGGAAATATAATAAAAGATTTTACTTCCTTAGAACTGTAATTCCTAAGGAGGTTAATTTTGAGTTTCCAATCTTAAAAGTCCAGCTGCTGAAGTCCGAGGCCTCTGCTACAATGACGATAAGAATATTTCACTTTTATTCAGTTTTCCACATTTCTCAAGCAAAAATAAAAAAGAATGTTTTGTATCAGATTGATGTGAAAGGAAAAGTAAAAGGTCATCAGCATAGAGTGAGATCCTAAGTTTAACACTGACTCTGGATTTTTAGATTTTGTATCACAAGACTATAAAGCAATGGCTTTAATTGAAGGTTAAAAAGAAGATGAAGGTTACAAGGTTTAGATCTGTGAGAGTTGGTACAGATGGTTGAAGTTGGATGTTAATTATTGTTTGTTCCCATTTTAAAAAGTTCGGGACTAAACCAAGCTCATATTAAACAAATAGTCCTACTTGACATGGTCAAATGCTTTCTTTGTGTCAAGGGAGATGACACACTCATGAAAAATAATGTCAGAGAGGCATCTAATCTTAAAAACGGACTGTCTACCTTTGATGAAGCCAGTTTGGGGTAAGCACGTAATAGAAAGTTGGATATTTTCCAACATTAGTGGAAGAACTTTGGCCAAAACCTCTGCATGTATATAAGAGAAATAGGAGGAAAAAAAGAGTTATATCTTTTGCTTTTTTTTAAAATGAGAATATCATATAAAGATTTCAGAAGGGACTCTCTGCCCAGTGACTCTAAAACAACAGATGTAGGAGTGGAGAAAGTAGCAAAAAGTTTGAGTTGGTATAGATGGTTGCGGTAGGGTATGAAATATTGTTTGTGGCCATTTAAAAAAATTGGGGACAAAACCAAACTGAATTGGTTTGTTTTTATTGAAAGGGACATTTAGGCACATTTTGGGGCAAGTAAAGACTGATTTGATCTTGGAGCAATCTGCTGGATATATAATCAAAGACTGGCTTCTATGGTTTCAGACCCTGTTGCCTAAATGGGTTGTAGGCCGAAAGGGCCACAGATTAGCTGCTGATTAGATGAGTTTTATTGATCTCACAGCGGAGAAATTCACTGGTTGCTGGTTAGCGAAGGCTAGTGTTAGCGTCTCACTTTGACCAAATAACTGCTTGGAAAATCTACATCAACAGGCTCAATATCCATTTCTTCTCTGTTTTCCTCCCAATGTTTCACTATTTTTAATAGTTTGTGTCTTAATTACTTAGTAATTAGTCTTATGCGTGATTTTGATGCAGCCGTCTCTCAGGTTTGAAGAGAATGGTCTAATAAATAAGAAAAATATTCAGTAAATTATTTTTTTAGTAACTGCAACTTTTCATTCCTGATTAAAAGAAGAAGAGTTTCTTCGTTTCACAGGTCCGAGGTTAATAAACTGGGGTTCTGGTTTCTCAGCACCATCTTGAACTTAAACCGTTTACAGTAGTGATGCTAAAGTCTTGGACCCAACAAATCCGAGGATCTAAATAGGGATTATCTTTGGTTAGCAGGCCTGAACCCACTATAAGCTGTTAGCTTGAGACCCAATGATACAAAATGTTTCAGATATCAAACTATATAGGTTTTAGGTGAAGATGCGATGGGCAGCCAACAGCAGAGTCCAGTCCCCACCTTGCGCCATTTTTTTGTCTCAGTTCCTTTCTGGGCCTCAAAAGTTGAACCTAGTTAAATTATTGACTCAGACCTGAACAGGGAGACTCTGATAAACTATTGTAGGATTTTTACCGGGTCACAAAACTGGATGAAGTTATTTCATTCAAAATTGATCTGATAATAACCTTTGATTTGATTTACAGGCTGATCAGAACAAAAACGTTTTAAACCGGTACCGAATCACTGCATGGTGTATGCATGTAGTGAGTCCTAGAGCAGGGAGGCCACACACGGAGGCCCGGCAGACCCGGGGCTGTTTTCCTGGCCTCGGTGGACTCATGGGGGCCTCTGATTGGCCCGTTAAGGGCCCGAGAAAACACACATCCCCCTAATTTATGGACACGGAAACAATTAGGGCTATTATAGAGCATTATAGATAGCATCTAGAAAACTTCCCGTTGTTGACTAAACGTCTACCCGAGCAGAAGCACACACACACACACACAGAGGAAAAGAAAACAAAGATGCGAAGGATTGTGTTTGTTGATGTGGACTCAGCTGTTCTAAGTACAGTAACAGAGATTAGGCTATAAGAAGAAGGGGAATAAAACATGAAGGCAGCCTCTGAGTCTACCGGACCACCCAGAATCCGGCCAGATGAAGGTGGGTCGGAGAATATCTCTGTCCACTACACTTGCTGTGACTGTGGATTGGCCCCCTGCCTCAGGGTCCCCTCTATTTATGGTTTAAAGTCACACAATGTCCTGCAGGGTTCTGCTGGGCTTTAGAGTTTCTGTGAGATGCACATCGATGATCATCCAACAAACAGCTTCAATGGTTTAGAGACAAAGAACTGCAGATTTTGTTGGTGGATTTTTTTGAATCCCCACAGGCTCATATGTTTAAATACCCTCGCTCAGTTATGAGGCGACACATCTGTTAATTATCAGAACAACAAAAAAAGGCAGGCCAGTTCTATCTGATGATTGGGATTTTACTGTGAATTAGTTGGTTTCTGGTTCTCAGATAGAAACATATTAACTGGGTTTAGGTCAGACCTTAGAGAAGCTCATCAACAAGCTTAGTCCTTAAAAGTAAATCTTCAGCCTTCCACTTCCTCCTCTTCTTATTCCAACTATTTTGTGTTCGATAACAACCATCAGGGCTACAGTGAACTGTTCTCTGTAAACACAGAGTCTGGTCTTCCTGTAAAGCAGGCTAGAGATCTAATGGTTCCTGGGCTGTTCCTGGATCTCTAACCTTTTTCCAGATCCATGCAAAGTGATGATATGAATGACTGATTTGTTTCATTGAAACTAATGATCTTTGACTCTGGAGGAGCAACGTTAAATTCAAGCATCTGTTAAGTGATGACTTTGGAATAAAGAGCAGATTTCCTCCAACAATGCCTGCCAATCACTGAACTCATATATCTGCAACAGAAAGGTCACTGGTTCAAATACCAGCTCAGTCGTTGTGTCTTTGGGGGCCCCGGTGGCCCCTGTGTACAACAACCTCACACCTGTCAGCGTGCTCCAGGGTGTCTGCGGCTGCAATGTACAAAAGCCTGCCACACTTTTCAGATTTGTTTTAGATTAAAAGTAGAGTTGAAAACCAGGAATCTTTCAGCACGGTGTCAGAGTTCTGATCCACTTTGAGTTCCTCTGTGACTTAAAATCCCAACAAAGGAGACAAAAAGTTCAAGGGGTGTGAATACTTTAACAAGGCTCTGCAAGTAAAAACAAGGAGCTTTCTAATGGTGTGTTTGAAGTCAGTTAAAGAAAACATGTGGAGATGAAAAGTTTGGGCGGTAGGAAGCCTGCTCATGTAGCAGGGCAATCTTCAGACCCGGTTCCTGGAGAGCAAGAGGGGTGGGGGGCTGTAGGCGGCCGTGTTCAGCAGAGCTCAGAGAGTCGGTGGGCTGAGCAGAGCATGGTGGCTGAGCAGCACAGCAGGACACAGCGTTGCTGCCGGGCTTTGAACGGGACGGTCAGAGATGTTTGACAACTCTCACTACCCCTTCAACTGCTTCAACTACGACGGGGACGGATACCCGTCCTCTGGTTCTGAGGAGGAGAAAAAGATCTGCAGACCCGCTTACAGGTAGAGACCCATCTACTAATAAACACAAATCTCTAGCTTTTCTTTATCTGCTACTTTGCCTTTATAGAAAATAAAAAAATAAAAAATAAAGGAAAGAATTGTCTTCAACCAGCATATATGTTTTAAAATTATTTTATTATTTTAACATTTTAAATTTCTTAAATCTAAAATTTACTCATAATTTGTGATTTTATCATTTTAATTAAAAACTAAGTTAGTAATTGTTCAAAAATAATAATCTAATGCTGTTAGATTTATATTTACCACTTTTAGAAGTTCTGTTTTCTTTTTTTACATTTTCTACAACTTCAGCTGAAAAAATGTTTTGGTTTTTTTTCTGGCAGGTTATTTAAAATTAAATTTAAATTATTAAATTATAATAAAAAATGATTTCAAGTTAAATATTTTAATAAGAAGTGGATTTTTATTTACTTAAAGAAGAACTTTTGGACCAAAATACCATAAAGGTTCTTTAAAATGTAAAAAACTGAATTAACTCTGAATGAATTAGAATCGTTTTATCTGCACAAAGCCCCATTTTTTTAGATCAACAATTATGTGAATAAAAAAAATAGCAAATCTTACATTATAATTTTTAATGGGTGAAATAGAAAAGGAAATAATAATCTGCTTTTTATTTACATACCTAAATAAAACCAAATTATATTTTAATCAAAAATGATTCAACTCATTTATAATCAGAGGAAAACTTTCATAAAGGCTTATTCTAATAACTGAAATTCTCTCTGCGTGTTTTCTCTGCTGTTTTGATCTTTTATAATGAAATCCAGATTTCTTATCAGAACCAAGTCAGAACTAAGGCTGGGAAATTAGTCCAAAACATTAATATTACGTGAAAGCAGAAAAAAACAATGTTATTAATCTAAATTAATCTAGATTAATCTAAATTAGAATCTACTAGAAGTATGAAGAATCACAACCTCAGGTGTATTTAGTTATGTTTTTCCAAAACAGAGGGAAAATATTTGCATTAAAGCAATTGGGTCCAAACGGGTTGGAACATGGCTTTTTCTGTACCAGCTGATGCAAAACTTCACGTCTGTGTTTGCCAGCTACATCGCTCTGATAGCCATGGCGATCCAGCAGAACCCGGAGCAGCGGGTCACCCTGTCTGGGATCTATGAGTTCATCATGAAGCGGTTCCCTTACTACCGGTCCAACCAGAGAGCCTGGCAGAACTCCATCAGACACAACCTGTCCCTCAACAGCTGCTTCATCAAGGTAAACACCTCCTCTTCTTCATGCTTTATGGGTTAATAAAGGACAAACTTAGATGAAGTGAATTTATTCCACAGATCAGACATTCTGTGTGGCTCAGACTGATTCTGGGTTCTGTTTCAGGTCCAAACGGACATTTCTGATCGGAAAACTCAGCTTTCTTTTCCCTGTTGATTCTCTGATAGACGTTCAAGTTTTAAATCCAACAAAACATGAAGAAATTAGAGAGATTTTTCACCCCAATACACTGATAATTTTCCATGTCTGTTTGATCCGGTTAGAAACAGCAAAGCTCAGAACCGAACATTTTTGTACACTAATCTGATCCTAGAGCAGAAAGCTTACTGAGGTGTTAACTGAGGTGTTTTTAGTTTACTGAGGTATTTTTAGTTTACATTTATTTCATGTAAAGCACTTTCAACTGAATTTTTTTTTTTATAAATAAACTCGTCTTTACTTTAATGCATCAAACAAATATTAAGATTATGTGACTTTATTTGATTTTAAATGTTTCTTTTTATTCAGAAACAATCCCTGATCAGAACCAATTTCTGATCACTGATCTGAACCGATCAGAGGAAAATCTTTCGGTTCTGGCTGAGTGATCATGTTCATCTCTGTACTTTGTAAAGCCAAAACAAGAACTTCGGAGCTCTTTTACCTTCAGCTCACAGCTTACTCTGTCCAACAGGTTCCACGGACAGAAGGGAACGAGAAAGGAAAAGGAAACTTCTGGACCTTCGCTGCAGGCTGTGAGTCCATGCTGGACCTGTTTGAAAACGGAAACTTCCGCCGGCGGCGGCGCAGGAGGAACATGAAGATAGGCCTCCAGGATTCAGCAGACGCCTCCTTCCATCCAGTGGAGAGCCGCAGCAGCCAGCGGGGACCGGTGTCTCGGCGCCCTGAGCTAGACTCTGCCCTCTGCCATCTGAACCCTGGAAGGCCGAGGTCCGATCTCCAACAGAACCACCTCATCCCGACCTCAAACCAGCAGGGAAAACCAGAGTCAGAGATCAAGTTCAGCATCGACTACATCCTGTCCTCTCCAGATCCACCACAGCCTGGGTTCAGATCTTGTCGTGGTCCGGTACATTTAGTCCAACCGGCGCCGCCTGCTCATGTTCTGGACCAACAACACCTGAACCTGCACTTCTGGACTCTTTAAGAGGAGAAATAATGAAAGACATTTTTCTTAATGACAACAAGAACTCTGCTTGAACTTGTTCAACAGGAGACAAAGAGGTTCTACTGAAAGTTCTACTGAAGGTTCTACAGAGCCCGAGATATGGAAAAACTGACCCTTGAAGAAGCATCTGAAAGGTCGAGCCAAAAGATCAACTTCTACCAAAAGATTAAACTCAGTGAAGTTTCTGTGTCGTTCTACCGTTCGTATCGTCATTTGTGCTGACAGTCAATATTTGAACTATAATCCACAAGAATTAGAACAGAACCTGTGAGTCCAACTGTGATGTGATCGTATGATGTGTCAGAAGAACTTAAAAAGAAGAAGTATTTCAGAACCAGCATCACTGGGGGCAGAAAACACCTCAAAGAAAGATCTGATCTTAAAGAATAATGGATTTCAATTTTAGTTCTCCATAAAAAAATCTGATTTATCTGTCATACCGGAGAAGTTGGTCTGAATCAGTGAGCAGGATTTGAACCCGGGACCTTGCAGCCTCTATCCCCTGGGTTATGCTTACTTTACCTGCTGCTCAAGTATGTCATGTTTTACCAGCTATCTTTGAAATGGGTTTATTTTAAACAAAAATAAAACTTTAAACTTCAGATTTTAATCAAAATCTTTCAAAAATGAAGCAGTTGTTCAATGAAACAAAACCCCCACAAACATTTGTTCCTATTTCTCTCCAGTAAAAGACATTTTCTGTTAATAAAAGTTTATAAAGGTCCCAAAAAGTATGAATTTTTTTATTTACACTCTAATTTAGGCAGGAATTATTCCCCACTTTATGTAGGTTAATTCCTCTTCCTGTTGGCTTATAGGCCAAAGGATTTTAAGTAAATTCAAAACTGGAAAAAAGCTGGAAATTGTGAAAAAAAATCACCATTTAGAAAACTAAAAAGTAAAACTAAAAACTAATTAAACAATAAATAGCTAAAAAAAATAACTGAATGCTTGCAGAATTTAACCAAAAGTCAAAGATATTTGGTTCTTTGTGTAGAAAATCATTTCACCTGCGCCGCCGTTACTCATGTAAACGAGTCATAACATGACAGCTACCTCTAGATGTTCTGGTTCTTTCCAGGTTCTCCTGCCTGTTTCTGCTCGTTTAGTTCATGTTCTAACAGCGCAAACATTCGAAATTTTAGTAAATCCTTAAAAGAAAAATCCTGTTTGCATTGTTTTAAGTGAATATGAGACTAGAAGCGAACTCAGTGTTTTGGATGGTTTTTATCTCCCATGATGCCCTTTGTTGACTCAACAGCAGCTTTGTTACTAAAACCAAGCTTCAGCTGGATAAACCAGTGGATCTATTTAAATAGTAAAAGGTTTCTTGCAGAATCCATCTTATTTACTACTGAGATCTTCCACCTTAACAAAGGGATCCAACAGTTTAATGTTTCCACCCACATTTAGCTAATTTTTCATTGACCTTTGGGAAGCCTGACTGCCTGACACTTAGTCGTGATTCAGTCGCTCCTTATTGCAGGAGGAGGCCTGTGGAAACACCAGTCTGGGAGAACATTGCTTTTGCTGCACAGGGGAGATCAATCATCGCATGTTGGCTTGCTGTTGAAGGGACATTTTTCAATTTAACCTTTATATTATGTCTTGGCTACATGAGAGGAGGGCTTCCACACATTTAACATGAGTGGCATTTAATATAGCATAACACTTGCAAGGTGAGGCCCAGAAGTGACCCTATTTAAATACCAAGGCCCGCTCCCCGAGCTTATACAGCAGCCCCTCCCCCCCTCACACCCTCACCGCCCCTGACGCAGGTATAATTAAACACTCCTTATGCCTCCTTTGCAAATCTGCAGGTTTTCAACATTCACGTGTGAAACTGGCCCCCCAGCGAAGCGTTCATGGATCAGCAAGTTTCCATTAACAAAGTTGTTGATGTTGAGGAGCGCCAGGCCTTGCTGCAACTGCGATGCCGTGGATATATTTGGGTAAATTAACTTAGCATAAAGTGCTCCAAGGCTACAGGAGTCTTTGGAGGCGGCTAAACAAAAAAAGTGGTGGCTGCAAAAAAAAAAAAATAAAAAAAGTCAATGCACATATTAGACTGAGTGAAGACGTGAGAGTGTTGCTGCTGGCAGTGTGTCCGAATGGTTGCCCCTCTATTAAACAACTGTTGGAAATCCACCTGCTTGGTTTCTTTCCTCTTCCTTCCTTTATAATTACTTCCACCAAATTTCTCATCTATCTCAGCTGCTGTTTTTGTCTGAGAGCTCATTACGTTCGCAGCCGCCCCGCTAAATTAGCAGCTGACGGCAAAAAACAGTTGAATTAAAGGTACAGGAAATTGGGAAACTACTGATGTGCAACGTTAATAAGTAAATAATAATAAACACAAAGAGGTCATTTAATCTGCGATGTTTGTTTTTAGGGTTTGGATTTCGCCAAGGCTGTGGTGGGAAAAAAAAACAAAAAAAAATGATGGGAATAAAGATAAATGTTTATATAAAGGCACATCAGTTTAATAGTTTCTCCACTTTAAACAGAAAAATAAAGGTTGGAAAAGATTAGCCTCCAGATAATTAATATGTGGGAAATAGCCTGAGGTCTTCCACGTGGATCTCTGGCCTTTTGAAAAGCCCTGCGTGGGTAATTCAACCTGGAATATGCTTTTATGTTTAAATGGCTCCAAGAGGGAGAGTGTCAGTAATAAGAAAATCTCTACAGCGTGTCGGGAGACATGTTCATGCTTCACCTATTAGAGGGTCCCTGCTGGGAATCACCAGGAGAGCTCTTATTTTGAAAAGGCAATGAAAAAAAGGCAGTGTTCAAAAGAAAAAAATGGTCAGAGAATAAACCAGTGGTGGTTTTAGACTAAATTCATAAGAGGGGCCCAGGGTGTTTTCATGGGGGCATTGAAATGCATGAAACAGAAAACACAGGGCAACAGTTTATCATTTAGAATAAATTAAAAGAGCCACCGAACCAGAGAGCTACTTTATTCCACCTTCTTTGGTTTAATTAAAATTTTATGTTATACCAACTGAAAATTTAATTAAAATATTACACTTAGTTTAAATGAAAACAAACAGTTTTAATTAAATCTTAAGTAGAACTTAAATCAAACTGAAATATGTTGCTGTAATCTAGATTATATAACTTCAGTTTGGTTCAAAATAACATTTAGCAGATGAAGACTATGATCCTGTATTAACATGACTGAAGCTATTAGTTTATTTTGTTCATCATAATTAAAACAGAATTGCAAAGAAAAAATACAAAGCAGTCAATATGTCTGTTCCTATGGATATAATTAGATTTTTTTAGCATTATGTCTTCAGTAGAGGGGCAATAATTTAATTTAATAGATTATTGTATTTTCAGCTTTGTGTAAAAATATGTTATCTTTAATTTTTTTCAGAACACTATAAACAAAAAGTGCTCAAAACATCTTGTGATTTCCAACTTTCTCTACATCAGGTTTAACATAACCTTCATATTTTCAGTGACATAAACTGAATATTCGGTACAACATCATGAATCCAATATAAAGCACGGTGGAGGATACAAGACGTGATGCTGCGGGTTGCGTTTCCCTTCCGGGGCTTCTGTGATTCTCTCGACTGGCATCATGATCCAGTAATGATCTAATCTCTACTCTGGTGAAGGGAACCCAATCAGAACCTCTGGTTATGTTAGAACAAAGCAGTTCTTAATTACAACATGGTCATCTTTTGCAAAAAATTTGAAATTAAACAACTTACAGTCAGATTCCAGTAAAATAAACAGTTGGGCTCAGATTCATCAGCTGTTAAAGGGTTGGTAGTTTTATCATGTTGGGTTAATGAGTCTCTGTAGTTTTTAACTAATTCATAGGAACTATTAGACTGAGATGTCTAATAGCAGGACATTTAGCATATTTGTTGGGTTTAGATCTATATAGTATATGAAGCTCCACTTTCACCGACCTTCATCAGGATGGAATCAGTTATAAAAAAAGCCGTTTCTAGAAAACAGAAGTTGATTTAACTTCCTGTCCTATAACATCCATGCTGGGTAACACATCAGCATAAACTAACCCTACAGCTCAGTTATTCTGACAAGCTTAATCATTTTCCTCCACTTCGCTGCCATAAAGTCAATTATGAAAAAGGAGAAAAGTCTCATTTCTTGCATTCTGCATAACTAATCTTGATCATCCTGCCAGTATTAAGTGGGTTTAGGTCATACTAGCGTTACCATGACGATTAAAAGGAGGCTCTGGTACTTTTAGCAGTGGAAAATAAGTTCATCCTCTTTATATATTGACGGCTGCTCTGACTTTGGGCTCCATGACACAGATTGGACCAAGACCAGCAGACAACATGGGTTCTTACATCATTACACTACCAGTGAATTAAACTACAGTCCAGCTGTATTTTCTCTGTAGCCAAGGTTAGATGTAACGAAAGGATAGACTGTTGTGATCCACCTTTGGACACATCTTGAAACTCAAATTCCTTCCGTCTTTGCTTCATTGTTTTCTGTAGTTCTTCCTGTCAGTCGGGCAACTTTACTGGCTTTTTCCTTCCACTCAGTTTTCCTCAGAACATGCTTGGATGCAGCACTTTCAACCACCTTCTTTAGACATAATCTACTGTGGCTTCGTCTCAGAATATCTCTGTGAGAAAATCCTTTTCTAGAACTGATTTTATGTTCTAGAGGTTTTCTAACATTTCAGCCCATGACTTGAGAAAATCAACAATACAGACTGGTAACTCCCTAAAAATACATTTTTTACCACTCTTTGAATGCATGCATTTTTTATGGAATTCCATCCTTTTTAGGGAACTCATTGAAATACTTTGAAAAGATATTTCAAGCCAAGAGTGTTTTTGGAGAAAAGGCCAAAACCAAGCTCACTGTAACAAGAAAAAGCCACTTGGTCTGATATGCTGAAATTTACAAACAGAAACATAAAAGTTCTTCTGTAAGAAATTATTAAATGTATGTTTTAATGGAACATTTCACTTTTTGTAACAGAATGGTATATTTATTAACACCTATTCTTTTGGTATATTTTAACCCTCTATATACCTGCAGGATCTCATCCCAATGATCATGAATATATTGAACTTTGTGTCTCCTGATCACTATTTTGGGAAAACCTGCTCTATTATCATCTGGTTAACAGATGCAAAACAGAAAAAGACTTTAAACATTAGTTTAAATGTAAAATAATCTATAAATCAATTTTCAACTGTCTAAATTTCTCCACATACTAATATGTTAAGATGCACCTTTTTGTGATTTAGTAGAATAAGGTCAATAAGTTTTAGTCCACATGTAGGAAGAAAAAAAAAAGTTGGAGCATGGGTAGATCACACATTGCTAATTTTATTTAGAGTTCATGCATAATCAACCAACACAAAGAGAAAAGATGAAGCGACCCAGAAAACGCAGCACAGCCTCCCTTTAGGATTCCACAGACACACCGATCGGATCAATAGTTTAAATAGAGCTTCCTTCAAATCAAAACACACGGATGTTTCTTTTCCACTCGGCTGAGTTGAGACGTCTTTGCAACACAAAACACACGACTAACACCGAAAAAACACGGAAATTAGGAGAAAATCTCTTTAAAATGTGCAACGTTAATGTTTGCCCAGATGAGGTTAGTGTTCTGGTCAGACGAGAAACTTCAGGCTAAAAAAAAAAAAAAACAACAAAAAAAATTCATCCTTCATAAGAACATTTCCTCCAACAGAAAACGAGAATCTAAAGCAGCAGCAGCAGCCGTGAGGAAACATCTCAGCAGCAGAAACGGAAGCTAACAACATTAAAGCGTAGTGACGGTTTGATCAAGAACCGGTCGTTTTCCATTTTTTTTAATAAAAACTATTTTAAATACTGATCACCAAAAAAAAAAAAAAAAAAAAAGCAAAAAATTACTACAGCTCAGCGTGGTCAAAGTGAACGCTTGTTTGAAAGCTTGTCGCCACGCTGTGATCTAAATGTCTCGTTTGCGGCTCCGTGGTTTTTTTTTTTTTTTTTGTTTGTTTTGCTGTGGAGCTCATTTCAGAAAACAAATGTCATGTTGAAAGGTCAGGCCTCTAAAGATGTCAGCAAATCATCAGAATAATTATGTGCAAACTCCATCTGTGAAGAGATATTGAAATGTTACATCACAGAGTTACTAAATCAGAAACCACCTCAACAGGAAGGACATAAAACATTTGGTCCTCGGCAAGATATTAGGACGAAACAGAGAGTGAAGCCTGCAGAGCCGACCCAGGGGACGGATGAATGCTGTAGCTGCTTAGATTCACACTCAAGTGGTTTTAACAGTCACGATTTAGAGCTTAGTCATGTTTTTTTTTGCCACCTTTGCTGCTCCATGTTAATGCTGATGACAAGATTACCAAGTGATAGTGTTTGTTCCCTTCGCTCTGGTGAAGATTCCACCTCTTGCGATGGATGGAGGTCGGCGTCGGACCGAGGGTCGGCTCTGCCTGCTTATAGAGGAACACCAGACAGTGAGTTTGTTCGGTTTACAGCTCCCCTGTCAGCATGGTTTGACTACAGCAGCTTTAGATGTGGTTGGAGAACCGACCACTGCTCCCAGTTTGGGACCAACACACAACCAGGCAGATCATCAACTGTGCAACGGACACAAAGTTCTTCCCTTTTCTTTGTTTTAGTCCAGTTTTTACAGACAATCGTGGAGAATTTTTAACATATTATCTGATAACATAAACTCTTTCCAAAAACAAACAAAAAAAAGATCTACATTAAATTACCATCTCTTCCAAATAAGGAGTTTAAATATACACCAAACATTTGCCATTTACAGATTTACAAATCAACTTAGACTTGTGAGCAAAGAGACTGAAAGAGCGACACCAAAACACGAGTAGCAGGTTGTCCCGATGAGGAGCGCAGTCTGCACTGCTCAGCTAAAAGTAAACCCAGCATTGATTGGAGGAATCTAAAAAGAAATCGCCTGCCTACCCAAGATAAGGGATCCTGTTTAGGTTTTAGTGAAAATAAAAGGGATTAGCTGCAGTCCACCGCGGGCCTAAAAGGAAACTATCCAGGAAGCAGCAGCCTCAGCATCTCTGAAACGGATCAGCGATGCTAGCCGCTTCTGTTTGGTTTAGCCTTCCTGCTAAGAACCTGCTCATGTGGCAACTGTAATTTAGTGCTATGAGGCGTCGGAGGACGGCAGGCGGGTCCATTCTCAGGCGTTGCTGTTCGGGTATGGGAGGACGAAAGGTTGACGATCTACATGGCAAACAGAGCATCCTCCTGTCTGTCCTGCCTCTTCCTGCTGGGCGTTCCCTGCGCTGCTCCTGGGTTGCTGCTAGGGGGCGACGGTGCGCCGGGGGTCATCTCAGCAGCTTTGGCTCTCTCCTCGAGGAACTTGTCAAACTCTGGGCGGATGACAACAGTTAAAACAAATCGAGAGAAAATGAGGAGACACTAAACACCGTTTGGTTTTTCTTACCTTCACTGGTGACGCCTTCCTCACCTTCATCTCCTTTCTGTAAAGGAAGAAGCCACCACAGAAACATGAGCTCCAGAGACCCACCAAACCAAACTCAGAAAAATGACACCTTCTGGTCTTCAGACGACATCCAATCAACCAAGCTGAGGAGCAGGTCACCTCCATACGAGGTGGGACGCTACCTTCAGATGGACTTTCCCATCCAGATGTTAGACTCCACCACTGTGGCCCCAGCTGTACACATGTTAGAATTATCATTGCTATTGATCATTTACTGCTGTAAAGCTGAGCGGACTTCCAGACGCCGCGTCACTTCAGGGACGCCGTTTTAGATACGGAGGTAAGATTTTCTCCCAAAAAGCTTAAACAGTTTATATGTTATGATTCAAAAATCAATTCCTCAAAATATTTTTCTTGACACTAATAAAAGTGTGGCTCTAATCTGCAATCCGCTCTTTAAACTCAGACAGCATCACTAAAGACCAAAGGACGCCCCATGCATGATGGTGGCAGCATAATGCTGTGGGTCAGAGATGGTTCATCAAATCTCCACTAGATGTAGGAAACGCACTACTAAAGGTTTTAAATCATAAACATGAAGGCACTTTTGAGATTTTCACCCCCCAGAGAAAACACTAAAGCACGGTCAGGTTTTTGTGATGCAATGAGATGAAATGTAAAAGAAAAACAAAAGAGCACTACTAATCTGATCATCTTAGATGAAATCGTTTTGTACATTTCATCCACCAACACCGTTAGTAAACCTTTAGTGAGTGAAGGAATCAGAAGAGGATTAATCCCACTCTAAGGAAAGGAAACGTTTTGCTTTAAGGCTGAGAGAAGAAAATAAATACAAGAAAGAAAAGAAGCAGAAATCAAAATAATGATCTGGCTCACCACATCAGTACTCAGCCATTCCTCTATGTCATCCATGACAGAGGACTGATGTCCCGGACCCTAGGGGGCAGCGTGGAGTGCCGCAGGTGGCCACAAAATTAAAAAAACAAAACAAAAAACAAACAAACAAAAAAAAAAACAGAAAAAAAGATGTAAACCAAACTGCAGTGGCAACTTAAAGAAATCTGACAAATTCAACACAATATAAACACATGGTTATGGAAGATGGCGAACACAGAGTCGGCTGTAAAGGAGGTCATTTCATTCAGTGTCTAGTTCACAGTTCTGCACCTGATGTTAAACTCATCTGGACCACTAATGCTTTGTAGATTGAAACGTATAAAATCGTTTCTTACTGAGAATATTTGGAAACAGGACTCCAGTGACAAACCAGCAGAGATCTAACAGGGTCAACTGGCCCAATCAGAGATCATTTATGAGGATCATTTACAAAAATCGATAAAAAAAAAATTAATAATCAAGACTTTGATTCCAATTGACTCAAAATAATAAACCTACTGGTATTAAAACAAGGTAATGACTGAGTTTGAAACAGAACGGACTGAGCCAGGGGAAACAGGTTAGCAACAAAAAGCCAAAAGAGAGGCAGCCTTAGAATTTAAAACCTAAAAATGTTTTCTTCATGGCATAATACAGCAGTTTTACTGCTGAACACAACTCACCCCTCCTGCAGTCGGCTGCTGGACGTCCAGAGTGGGAGGAGGACCATCGGCTGCAGGCTTCTGTGCTGAAGAACTGAACAGAACACAGCAGTAAAATAACAGCAGCAGCTTTCTGCTTCACCCAAAGTGACCAGAAACTCTGAACTTTTGGTTTTTCTTTTTCCATTAAATCCAATCTTACGTTCTGTGTGGTTCTGTCAGAGCTCCACTCCTGGTCTGAGCAAACGTATCAAAGTCATCCTGGGGAGGCGGAGGCTTACAGCTGCTGAGAGAGCTCAGGGTACTGCTCACGCTGTCTGCACCCAGATCTGCAGGGGAGACCAAGAAACAACAACTAAAGAGCCCGATTTTACAGGAACGCTGGTCCGGATCTGTTTCTTTAAAAGAAAATCCACTTTAAACCAAAATCCAACACCAAGAGGGTTTGTTCCTTTATTTTATGTCTTATTCAAAGGATGGAATCAGTCCCACTGCTACCCTCTTGTGGTTAAACCTGGAAACGACACCAGTTTTCTCCTGCAATGAGCTTCTAGGCGACTACAGCACTGATCTCAAAAACAGGTAACTACAGCTCTAAAAATAGTTTGTTTTGATACCTAAACCAGCCAGACGGGAGGCTAAGGTGGCCGGGGAGGAGGGTGCTCCTGTCAGGGTGGGGGGCAAGCTGGTTGGAGCTGCGTTCGGCATGTTGCTGACCACCGCAGGGGAGCCTGGACCGAGGTCAATCAGGTTGTCCTCTGTGGCCTCGCTGAGGACCTGATCAACAAGGAATCGGCAACATTTAAAGCTCACATTTCACAAAGAAAATTAAAAGTCTGAAAATAGGAATAATTCATAGTAAAAAAAAAAAAAAAAAAGAGGCAGAACGTTTTTTTTTTTAACTTAGTGGTCAGCTTTAAGAAAGTAGTGAAGTATCTCTGAAGGTTGCAGGAAGAAGTTCACAGACAGCTGGTTCTTAAGGGGGGGGGTAGGTTTTAAAGGGTAATTATTCCTAGAAACACATAGAGCTTCTAAAGGAGAATAATATAGAGAAATCCCCCTAAGAAGAGCTTAGAGAAGACAACATGGCCGTGCTTTTATTTTGGTGCTATGCTAAGATCTACTTCCTGTTCCAGATGAGCAGGGACTGCAGGGTGAAAACATGCTGCATGGCAGTAGCTCACAAACTGATAAAGGAGAGCAGAGATGGATTAGGAGCGACTCTGGCTACACCTTCAGCTCCAACAACACACAGATGGAAGCAGACTTCATAACTGATTGAAGTGTAGCACAAAAATAAACCTTTATAATAATGTAAGAACTGCAGGCGATGATGTAACAAGACGACTTTTGACGAAGGTAAGACAGCAGCGCTACAGCTCCTTAATTCTGGCTCCGAGACCCAGTTAGAGAAACATTTATTACACTTTATAAGATTGTTTATCTGTTTGTTGATCATTTAACATGTGGACACATACTGTGAGTCAATGATATCACCCTCTTGTTTTGCTTTTAGCCCTTTTCTTTTATTCTTGGTTCTGACTCCAATGAGAAAATGAGCGACTGATGGAGCAGCACCGTCCGACAGTCAACATGTCTGTAATATTGAGCTCAGATGTTGCAGTGTGTTCATAACCTCTACTGTGAGATGCTGGCTTTCAGAAATGTTGAAATCTTTTGCACTCATTAAATCTTAGGGGCTAACTCTTTTTTTTTTTTTCTCTCCCCACACCAAAAGGCTCGACTGGACAGGTTTGAAAACCACTGCCATAGGAAGTAAAGGTACTGGGGGGAGAATAAGCCCAGATCATTTAGCCATCTCTATTCTGAGGTGATGCTGCTCATTAAAGAGGACATTTTCTCCATACTTGCCTTCCTCAGCTAGTCCCACAAACAGAAGAACATGGACAGAAAGGAAGAGACAGTGAAATCTATTAGCATGCCAGTACAGAGACAACATAATGACAGGAAGTAATGCAGGATGAGCCATGCTTAGGACCAGGCACCCCAGAATGATGCAGCTACATGGACGTCTCCCTACTGCCTGATTGAAAGTTAGAAACCAAAGAGTTTTACTGTTAATAGCCCTAAGAATCAGCTCATCAACGTCAGTGCTGAGTAAGTATTAAGTATTCACACCCTTTAAATCTTCCCACAGTTTATATCTTTATCTTTTAAACTGAACCAAAAAAGGTGCCTAAGTGGAAAACGAAAGAAACTTTAAATACAGTTTAAGATTTTTAAAAGGGGAAAAAAAAAAAAACCTTATGTGTTCACTTCTCTCTGAATCCACTGCATCCTTTAGTAATTATAATGATAATTGATTTCAAAACCACATTTAAATACACTCAAGGAGAGAAAGTAATGCAAAAACAACAAAAAAAGGAAGCAACCTGTGACAACCTGTGTCACAGAATCTCAGTTTAAATAAAGCAATGGGAAACAGGGTGGGAATTAATTTGAAAAGCACTGCAGGACAGGGGACAGTTTGTTTTGTTTATAACAAAAACCAACTATTTCTGGGCGTAACAAAGAAAATTAGACATAAACCAGTAACAAACCTGCGTGCAAATAACTGCTATCTAAAATACATCTTTAATAAAAACTGCTAGATTATTACATACAAAACCATTCATTTGGTTTTGTACTTCTCAATATGAAAGTCTTGTTTTGAACCTCAAATAGCAACAACGATGTCCCATCAGTGGATTCTCCCTTTTAAAATAAACCTTATTTAATATCATTATAATCATTCATATATTGATCTATTCACGCATCAGAGGAAACAATAATCAAAGCAGATCTTCCACCAAAATCTTCTGATTGAAGTGTTGTGTGTTTGGCTTTGGTTAGTGTGACGCCCCCTGCTGGGGAGAAGCTGCCTTGAACTGATCTCTATAAATCTACAGGAATTAAGGAAAGATGAGGAATGTTCTGATCTGCCTGGGTGTCAGGTTATTATGGGCATCAGACGCTCAGAGGTTTACGGATGGTTGTTGGGGACCAGTCCAGACATGAAAGGTGATGGGATGTGAAAAAGAAGAAGAAGAAGACGGTGAAGTTAATCCGTCAAATCCTTCTGCTCTAAAATGGGACTCACCCCGTTATTGACGCTCTGAGCCGAGTACCTGCCGGAGCGAAAGCGCTCATACCTGAAACAATGAGAAGCTTGAATGAAGACAAACTGGGATTAAACTGACAATAATACAGAGTGTGGAGGAGACGGTGAGACTCATTATAGACCAGGATGAGCAAATAACAGCATGTGGTATAGATATCAGTTTAATTCAACATTTTATAACCAGCAAAAACCTTTAATGAATATCTTTTTTTTCCCCAAAAAGGCACCTGGGAGTAAATGGTGCCCAGCTTTAAATTTAAGGTAATTTTTCTTAAGCTAATTTTACAACAAGCTCAGATATTGAAAAAACAAATAAATGCTTCTCAGCAAGATGAGAAGAAAAAAAAACAAAAAAAAACAACAGTATTATAATCGTAAAGATAAATACATCAGAAAATGCTGAAGCAACTAAACGGATCATTTGTGTCACAGCCAGACAACCCACCCATCCCCTCGACACTAAAGCACCTTTTTTTCCTCTTTGTTTTAATGGTTCTGACCTTTCATAACGGAGGAAAATGTTGTTGAGGTCGTCGTTTACATGCAGCAGCTCCTCAGTCACAGCCTCATTAGAGAGGCAGGAGATGAGCTCCACTATCCTCTGCTGCATGGCTCTGCACGTCCTGTTCAGCTCCTGAGCGACACATCAGCCCTCGTTTGTTTTAGGACATCTACAGCCCCCCCCCCCGGCACTTTACGTTCCTCCAGAGCACAGACTCAGACCGTCTTACCTGTAGCAGCTCGTAGTCTGAAGGATCCGCCTGTCCTGGAACCATCTCAGTCAGCATCTCTGACATCACCTTAGTGTTTCCACGAACAACCTCCAACTCACTGCGGAGCCGGCTAATCTAAGGGACATCGATGGAAACCAATCATTTATTAACACAGTGTAATAATCTCGTAGTCATAACTTCAGATTCTGAAACCTACATTACTTTCATCATCCTGTTACAAACTAAAAACACATTTTATATAGAGTGAGAGATTTTATGTAAATTAAGGATTTTCACTGAAACTTATTGCTATGAAATGTTACACACATTTATTTCCTTTGTATTAGAGATCAACTAAAACAGGTCTTTTTGTTGTTGTTTTTTTTTTTTTATATTCCTAAGGCTGATGTCAATTACCTTAACATTAGCCCAACAATATGTGCTACCAATTCTTAAAGCCAGTGTTGGTTTTTTCTTCCTCCATTTACATGATAAAAATGACAATGATGGTGCCTGGTAACTAAATTCTGAAGCTAAATAAAAAAGAAACATCTATTAGCAATTAAAATAAATTGAAAATGGAGGGCAATGTATGCACTCAACACATGCACATCTCAAACAATACAAGAAAGAAACCCTAATATCGGCAAGAAATATCGGCTGGCCGATGTATCCATTTCCGTTTTGTTTGCATTGAGACCCAGACAGGTCAGGGAGGAAGCTTGTGATTTAAAAACAAAAAGGAGAAATCAACCAAAGTTTGACGTTTTTAAAAAAAAGAGAAAGAGAAAACTCTTGTCTCAGTAAGCAGACTAAACATGGAAAACTACCACATCAATCGTAGCATAACGTCTGCACAGGTAGAGATGAATTAATAGTCACAGTTGTTTACTGCTGTATCGCTGCACCTGTTCAGGAGTGGGGTTGATGGATCCAGATGAAGGCAAGTTGGAGACCTGAGGGCTGCTGTAGGCTGGAGGGACAGGGTGCGCTGCTGGTTTAGTCTTGGTGCTGTACCTGTGTAGGGTGGAGTCGCCCTCTGGAGCCGATGCTGCCTGCAAGCAACACAAGGATGTGTTAAAGGTGTAGAGATGACCAGGCTTTGTTTAGCGAGGCGGAAAGGTCCCACTGTCTGGTGTGATGCCTCTAACCCGCTGAGGTGTGTGTATAGGTGACAGAGTCTCCAGTTCTGATGTGGGGAACTCGATGCCCTTCCTCTTCAGCTCCTCATACACTTGAACTACACCCGTGAGATCTGGACTGCTCCTGAATGCATCAGCCCACGCCTGCAGAAACAGACCCAAGAAACAAGCCTGAGAATCATTACAGCTGGCAAACATACACTGGATGTCCATCCTGACACAACCTGGATTCAAACTCTAATTCCACATATCAAAGATGCAAACTTTCTGACCTATTTTGGTGAAGTGAAAGATAAGCTTCAATTATTATAGAGGAAAATTAAGAACCATCATGACTTCAGGAAGGAGGAAGGTCGAAGGCATGACCATGAAGTACTCAACCCTCATGAACTTTATCACAGCTCCAAACAGTCACAGACTTTAGTGTTTCTGGTTGTGTAGCTATAAACATACAGCTTAGCTACGGATCAAGGCATATTCAAGTGTTACAATGGGGTAGTTGGAGTTCAGACCTAAACAATCACAATAAATGTCCTAATTGCAGTGGATACTGTAGAGTTTCCATCTCAGTATAAACAAAATAAAAGCCTCAGAAAGACAAGAACTTTGGATATTTTGTAAAAAAAAATTATATAATGAATAAAATTATATAATGATATATGTAGGTATTAAAAATATTGCCCAGCTCCAGATAAGACTTGAAAATGTATGGTTTCCATTTTACGTGTTAGCAGCCGAGCAACCTGTAGAGTGAAATAGAGAAACATTTCCATTTGTAGACGTTCAAAGCTGGTAGAAACAGAGATGGTTTTAAAGGGTATGACAAACATTTTATTGATTTATTTAAGACATACATCAAAATCTTTTATCAACTTCTTTTCATTTCAACATGTTCAGGTGTCATTTCAGTAAATCATATGAAATGCATTGAAATGCAATTTGTGGTTTTAATGCAAGAGAGCGAAGAAAAAGCTTAAAGCTGCTGGAGGCTGTTGGCTTTAAGCCCAGTCAGCCATTCCAAAGGTTCAGCCTCAGGATTAAAGTGTACATAAACATCATGAACTCGTCTTTATTACTCCTCAGCACCATTATATCACCAGCTAGAGGAACATCAACTCCTTTAAGTCAGTACTGTTGGGACTAAAAAGTAAAAAACAACTGACCAATGATATGTTGGAAAAGGCTTGTTTAACATATCCTGTGTTTGCTTCTCTCCTCTATGAAATGTCAATAAATACTCCCACTGCTGTTTGACAGGAGAGCTGCTCCAAACGTTTACAAATTTCTCATCAAATGGCTTTAATCTAAATAATAGCTACAGCAGGTGGAAATAGGAGCTGCAGTGTCACCTGAGAGCAAACAGGTAACTAGAGCTGCTCGTTTGAAGCCTTTGAGACTCAACAGAACGTCTCCTGGACAGATCGCACCAACCCAAAACCCTGTTAGCAGCTTTCCTTACCTGGATCAGAGCGAGCACTTTGTCCTGAACGATGGTGGGCGGGTTGTTTTTAGGGGAGATGACTTTAACAAGCACGCCGTCCACAAAGTCCTTGCTGGTTACTAGAGCATGGAAGCGATGACCGCAGTTCTTCACACATGTCTCAAGGACCTGCCGATGACAGAGAAGGAGAAAGCTGTACATTTGGGGAAAGCTACATCTATAGCGTGATACTGTAGCAGACGGGCGCTTGAACTCACCGTTAAAGTCAGCATCACTTCCCTATAGTTCCTGTTGCCACCGAGTCTCTTCTTGACCGCTCTAATAGCATCCTTTGGGCTACAGAGAGAATAAAAACAGACATGATAAACCAGGCAAACGGACAATAAAAGGATGGTACTAAGGAAGACAGCTCTCATTGCGGTATAAAAAGTATTAACAACTTATTAACTTTTCTTATGTGAACCACAAGCACTGATATATTTGAGATTTTATTTGTCAGAACAGCAAAAAGAACATATTTGTGAGGTGAAAGAAAAGCGATCCGATGGTTAAATTTTTTTTTATTTTTTATTTCTCACTGTTTGTGTCACATGCTGTTTTTATTTTAATTATCTAAAGCACTTTGAAATGCCTTGATGCTGAAATGTGCTATACAAATAAAATTTGATTGATTGATAAATTTTAAGTTTTCTTCTAAAGTGTGGCATGCATTTTTACGACCATCTGGTTCTGGCTTTAAACTTCCAGGCATTTTGGGTTTTATCAGATTTGGAGAAGTCGAGTGAAAACTTATTGAGTGATTTGAAAAATAGGCAAAAGCCGTTATTTGGATTAAAGTGTGAACTTTGACTAGGTCATTTTAAAGGCTGAATATGCCATGATCTAACCCCCCCCCCCGTATCTCCAGCGGGACGCTGAGGATGGTCATCCTGCTGGAAGGTTGGCCTTCTCTCCAGTCCTCTGCAACCTCCAACACTTTTTTCTCCAGTATTGTCCTGATTTAGCTTCATCCATCTTCTATCAACTCTATTGCCTCCACCATTTTGACATTGGTGTGCTCAGCACTGTTTTTTTTTTTTTTTTTTTTAAATCAAAGCATAAACAGATGTATACAAACATATGTCAAGCTGACAGACTATCCCACCCGAGCTGTGGATCTATGCTCCTCCTCTAGAGTTACCATTGTCCCATTGGCTGCTTCGCTGATTAATGCTCTCCGCCACCCTAATAGTCCATCTCTTCATAGGTCTGATCAGGGTCCATATTAAGGTGGTGGATTAGACAAAGTTCTGGGGGTTTTTTAAGATTGTTCTCCAACCTAATCAGCTTTGCACTGAATCAAATCAGGTGGACCCGGTTTACCAATAAGGTTCTGAAAACAAGTGGTAATAATAAGTGAATATTGGGAGACCAAAGTTAGGGAGGGTGAACACAAATCCACACCCTAAATTATTATCTGTAAAAAAGAAAAGTGGATTGAATGATGGTCTTCTTTATAATTATGTGTATTTTGGAGGTTTGTTTGCTTAATGAAAATGTAATAATATACAAAGAAGTTCTGGACCAAACACATGAAAGCTATTACTAATAATGGAACAATTGAACAGAGCTTCAAGTTACATTCTCTGAGGCACCAATACTCAGGCAGGGACAAGAGCAGAGATTTGAAAAGTAAAATGAAAAGGGAAAAATATTATTTTTTTGTAAAAGAAATTACAGTCTTCACACTGTTTTTTTTATTCCAGAAGACAAGAACAATAAACAGTTTTTAACAGGTTCAGCCTTGGCTACATTGGAGGGTTAAGTGGCACATTTAACATTTAAACCAAACTCGTTTAACTTTATTTAAAGCAGATGTAGAAAGAAAGCCTGGTTAAAGCAGACTGCTTTGAATGCAGGGCTTGGCCTGTTTACAACCCACTAATCAAACAAAAAGCTGGACTTCACACACCAGCTTCAGGCATAAAAGCAGAATATTATGGAGCAATGAGATAAAAGCCAAGGCCTTGCATTGATCGGCTCCACACAGCTGGAGCTAGATCCCTCACTCTGGCCCAGGTATGAAAAACAGGAACCGCCTGATTGACTTTAGCCACAAGTCATAATGTAAATACCACACACCTGTGAGCACAGAGCTAACAGATATCGACCTATAGAGATAGCCACTCACCCATCCTCTGTTTCATTGATGATGTCGCATATTTCCATATTCAGGGTCCAGTCTTCACTCTGCAGGGAGCCATCAGTAGCTCTCTCTGGAACATACATGTAAAATGTCAGGGAAAAATGCGAAGTCTTCCCACAATAACGTCAGCCCACACGACGATGACTGGCGGCTAGCTGCAAGCTACTTTAGCACATAGCCTTTTAAATAAAGACTAATTTGATTGCCAACAATGTCACCTCTAACTGGTATTAATAATGACAATGTAAATGAGACTTTTACTAAGTTAACGCTATTTTCTTTTTTAAAAAATGACATAAATAGGACCACAGATGCTCATTAACTAGGCGGCTAACGTAGGGTCTCAACTCCGTAAGGGACGTTAGCATGCTTACGTAGCACCCTTTCAATTGACTTATAAACAAAACTCATCTATAAGTTCGCGATGCCGTCTTCATAATATTGTTTCTCACCGATACAATGCCCTACAGGGGTACTGAACGGATTTCCCAAAAGGAACTCCATCTTGCTCGACAACCAAGTCAATCCATGGACGACGGCGGCGATACAATAGAAACATCTCATAAGCCCCACCCAGAGACTTGCACGATTGGTCAAAACATTCTGCTACTTGATATTGATTGGACAGGCACAACACAGTAAATAAACGATGCCAAAGGTTACGCCAATAAACTCGTGTGACGTAACTGTCATTACTTTAATGCATAAAATCTGAGGAAAAATATTTTCTGCTTTAAATTGTTAACACCTATTGTTTTCAAAGTGAGCATGAATTATTTTACTATTACGAATCTTATCTAAAGCTCAAGTTATTAAATCCTTATCTGGACAATTATGTAAATTTAAGTAAAATGTAAAGTTCGATCATTTTAAAACAGATAAAGAATCTATTTTGTGTTCTGATGCTGTTGTACATCTTGGGATATTTTAAACTATAATTCACACTTTATTTTGGTACACATAAACATGAATAAATAACTTAACATTTTAGTCCCTCTTTCAAGAATTTAAAACTCAAATGCATTGGCCATAATGAAACATTTCAAGCCTTTATTGTAATTTTGAGGTTATGAATTACAGATTATGAAAACCCTTAAAATACCAATAGTTGATGGTTTTGTCACTGAATTAGCTACTTCTATTTGTTCTGTTTAAACCATGACATATTCAAACTCCTGAGATAAAGAGTCATAAGTTAAACCCAGCATGAAAAGACTCAGTGGGATGCCCCACCTGCAGCTCCGCTGTAACATGATAGGAAAACAGACACTATGCAGTAAAACACCTCAGATTTATTGATACACAATCACTGGGGATGAACAACAAACATAGTTGACAACAAGTTTCCTACTTGGAGGTTTTTGAAGTCTAACTTTTTTTTAATTAACATTCCTACATGAAATAACCATGGGCAAACAATAATGGTACATATAAACGTCCATATGTACTGAGACGATCCTTTATTTTGAAAGAATAAAAATAAGAAAAATGTGATTTAGTGGAGAGAGGTGACCCAGTTCTCCGGTATGCGTCATCGCTAACTAGAACAATCTAGTAATGGTTGCTCAGGGTGTCCTGCTTCAGATGCTCAGATGTTTTAGGGTCGCTTTGCTGCTGCTGCTGCTGTTTTTCTCTGGAGTACCAGGTGATCCTGATCAGTCCTGCATTAGTTTGCGTTTCACGGTTGAACTCTCAGATGAAAGGTGAACAAAAAGAGCCCCTGCAGCCGTCCGTGCCCTCAGCTCATACATGTCGTAGTCATGGGCCCACTCTACGTTACCCCAGCGCTGAATCTGTCACAATAGAAACAGCAAAAATGAGAAAAATAAAAAAAAACATGACTAGGATAAAAGAAAACTTTTAACAGCAGCTGTAGACTTTATAAACCAGGCAGATCTCACAATAAAATGTACAGTGAAGTTTTTAGTTCATCCTACCTGGTATTCCTCCTCCAGCCTGGACAGAAGCACCGCTTGTTCAACGCTTAGGTGTCTGTCGATCATCCCCAGAGAAAGAACCAAAGACTTCAGCTGCGAGATCACAAACTCCAGTCCTGCACAGGAGCAACCACATATGCACACACCATAAACCAGGGCTCAGGCTTTAAAAGGACATTTAAAAGTTCAGAGTGCTGATCTACCAGTCAGGGACCAGAGGGAGTATGAACTCAGATGTTGTCTGAATGTGTCTTTAGTTTCCTCTGGGATTTCAGGACCCAAAATACTGGACGAAGATCCGATAGTAACGTTGTATCTGTATGAATAGGATGGACAAACATTTATGCAGTTATTTCATCTTCACCTACAGAACATGCAGGTTTCCAACACCAGCCTTCTAACTCTTACCTGTCCTCAATCCAGTGCAGAACAGGGTCCCATTCATTCTTCTGCAGCTCAACCAAACCTGGAGGCTCATCCACTCTGTAGCTAAAAACACAAAAAACAGCAGTTTACCAGTAGAACATCATCTTTGCAGTTAAATTTACAGCCCACTCCCAGTCTAGTCTTTATACCTAAATTTAACCTCAAAACCTGCTTAACATAAACTGTTCCAACCCTGTGATTTTATTTTAATTATTACACTAAAATAAAGCCAAAGTGGATACTTAGTGGGAAAAGGTATGTTTAAAGATATTGTAGAACA
>JAUZNJ010047230.1:0-26097 GCA_034780135.1 Jordanella pulchra
TTTCAATCCTGTCGCTTATTGCCCTCCATACAACTCAGTGATCACATCCAAATTTTTCCAAAAATCCTCTCTGAGCCGCCGGTAGGGTCCTTACCTGTACTTTTAGGACCCTTGCTTTAAAGTATAAGTTACAACATGACAAAATGTAATGTTTATACAGTTTAAACAGCTGACTGTTTAATACTCTACAATATGCAGCAGCGAAATATAACAAGATATATTGGAATATGAGACAATGCAAAATAATGATACACAATAAAAAACATTATAATATCATACGATACTTTATTGTGACAATACTTTATAGTTTTTAAGTGGTATAATTGCAGTACAATGAAGCATAATATGATTAACAAGATGATCTGATAAGAGGTAGTCTGATATGAAGTAGTTTGTTGCCTCCCAGTGTTGCACACTATGTGCTGTAATATTTTTCTACTTTAACAAACATAAATAATTAATGTGTATTCAATTTTTTCATCAAAACTTTTTGCTGTTAGCTTAATCAGGTACCAAAGGAGAGACACAGGGTAGGGTAGAGGGTAGCCCTGTAGAGATGTGTAGCCCAGTAAATCTGTCTCAGTCACATACAGCACAAACCTGGGTCCCTTTGACGAAAGCATCCATCTAAACTTCATACAACAAGTTACAACCCTGCATACAGTAACTCAGCTCCACTCAATTATTTTTAGGAAACATTAACACTGATCTCCTTTAAGGATAAAAGCTGGTGGTGAAATAGGTAAAATAGCTGACAATACTGAAATCAGTTTCACGGTGCAGGATATACAGTAGCTCACTGTAAAGTAAGCTTCAATTTAATCTGTCAATCATCTCTAAATTACCAGGATCCAGATAAAGATTTCCACCTGTTATTCCTTGCAGCTCTTTTAATGTCATTCACACTTAGCTGGAGCAGAATTAGGGCATGAAGATAGCAGGTAATTTCCTCTAATTACCTATTTGGCACAAGAGTGCTTATATAACCCTACAGTATAAAGCCTTAAATTACTCTTTCTGTTTATTACCACTGCATTTAATTTTTTTAATCAGACCTCAAATTATTTTTCATACCTGTGACACATTACGCACACAGTCCAGTCACAGTCTGGTGTTGTCAACAATGCTACCGTTGGGTTTCAGACCTATATCTAGACCCTGCCAACTGTTCTCATCTTAAAAGCCACTTAAAATAACTATTCCAAGTGGCAGCTGAGGATTACCTTAATCATTGCAGACGAAAGTACTCGATTGCCACCATAAAGGCAGAGCTGAACCCCTCACACAGGCTGCCATCCTTCTCAACAACATATGAGACTCTTCACAAGCAGTTAACTCCAGATTACTGACCTCAGCAGCTTTCTGAGCCAATTCCTTCTTGATTTTGAGTTTCTCCATGTGATCCTGGGCCTCTCTTTTCTTCCTCTCATCCTCCATCCTCTTCCTTTCTTCTTCTTGTCTTTGCTTTTCCATTTCTGCAAACTTCCCCTTCACACTACCTGGTTGTAAAGACACAACCCTTTAGTCTTACCCTGTCTCTTTTATTTTCCCCTTTAGAGCTGCATCCCTCCATGCATCTTACCTGTGATTTTGGGGACGTAGGATTTTTCCACCTTTTTGGGTTTCACCTCCTCCTCCTCATCACTGGAAGCAAGAAGTTCTTTTATCTGCGGTAAATAGGGAGTTAGAGAGAGAGTGTTGAGGTTAAGGTTTAGCTGGGATCATCTCCTTTGCCACTCAGGAGCCATACTGGTACCAGCAAGAACAAGGGCCAAATCCCGGCTAATATCAGTCCCATGTGACCTGTCAGTGGAGCTCTGATTGGCCTGCAGTGTAGCTGCACAGCTAGGGGATGAGCGTTGATGTCCAGGCAAGCTGGCAAGCTTTGGCACAAGAGTCCACAGGAAGGTTGTTGTGTCTGCTTACCACCAGTAATCCACTCACATAATACCATATCACTGTCTTTATTTTACCTCCGTCAGAATAGAAGAAAAGCGCTTTACTCTGAAATTCTTGATCTCAGATTTAAATGTTCTGTTTACTACACCTCACTGTCACATTATGATCTCAGCTAAAACGTTTAACTCCTAATCATTTATCATTATTGTCTTTTTAACTCTATGCTGCTTCTTTTAATTGTAACTTAGGTTGTTTACTCTACAACAACTAGTTATGGAATCAGTCTCATACAAACACATTTTTCAAAATAGAAACCTTCAGCTTCAGGATGTTTCATGAATAACTGAAACTGACCCACAAAGACAAAGAGATAAGTCTTTCTCCAAATATTGTGTAACTATAAAACATGTTTAAAGCCTATTTAAGAAGAACTAGTGATGAATATTCCCAACATTATGTTTTTTGTTTTTTTATTTTGTCCTATCTAGTTTAATTACAGTTCCGGTAAACATAAAATGTGCACAAGGGGTGGAAATCTATTTGGGCATGCCTCTTGTGTGCATTATATTTTATGAATATACATTTGTTTTAGGAATGGATGCGATTTAAGAAGTTGCAACATCTTAGCTGCAACATCACATTTATTTACTCAGAATATTTCTGATTTCTCTGCTGCATCAGTTTTTAAGAGTCCATCAGTCGCTCTCAATCCTGGGATAATAACAGGATACAAACTTTATTGTGTTTTAGTGCCAGAACAAATAAATGCCCCCCATCAGATCCACCCGTTAAAACTCTTCTAGGGGGGGGACCCTGCATGAGTGTCTTTACATAAATTATTGTTCAGGACTGGTAATGTTATAATTTCTAGTTTTTTGCTTCTTGATGGAAGAAAATTCTAATATTTTGAAGAAAAACTGAAACTTTTGAGGGGATGATGTCTTTACTGGTGCAGGACCACTGCTCTGTTTTAAGATTATTTTGACCATTTTTTAGTGCATTAATTTTGAAAGGAATCTTACTCTTTGTTTATTATTTCTGTATTTATTGCAATTTATATTAATTCAGTATACATAAATCCTTACCACTTCTTCATATGTCAGCCCAATATGAGTGGTTTTAACTGACTGGAAAAACATCAAGTATATTAGACCTGATGTTGTCTGAAAGTCATGGATTTTTTCAAAACGAAACTTCAAGAGGATCTAAAGTTATTTTTCCACTGTAAGTTACCAGAACAGAATTCAAACAAATACGTTAATTTATAAAAGGGTAATCTGGCAGTTAAATTCATTAGTGCTTGTACAAAAGAACTCCTGTTAAGTTTGTGTTTTATTTCTACCATACATTGTTAGTAAAAGTGATCTTGACTTTAAAAACCAGCTTGATTGCAGCCCTCTGGATTAGAGACTAAATTCACACTCAAACTTGCAGCTTCTTCACCTCCATCATGCCCGATCATGCCGTGCAGATCACAAACAGAGGTTAGTGCCGTTTCTCTCGTTCAACCTGCTGCTTCCTTCGATTCCACTCCCTCTCCTTGACATATTGATCCTTCCTCTTCTGCTGTTCCTCCCTGTTTCTCTGACGGCTGCGCTCCTCTCTGGCTTTCTGCATGGCCTCAAATTTGCCAGACACATCTGCTTTTTCTTTGTTCAGCTTTGGCACGTAGCTTCTGGCCACTGGCTTTCTGGACCTCAGGAGTTTCTGTTTTACAGTAAAAGAAACAATAAAAATAGGTTTAGGTTCATATGGAGTTCAGTAACATGATAGAGTCCATCATCTTTGTTTTACCTCTTTCTTAAGAGCCAGATCTGACATGTTCTCTGCTTCATTTGTTTCCTGCAGGTGATCCTTGTTCTCTGAGATACCATTTACAGCCTCGTTTTCCTCACTTTTCTTGCTCTCCACACCATTTGATTGTGTTGCCTCGGCCTCCTGGTTTGTTTTGTCTCTCACCCTGTGAGTTTTTTGGTTTTTGCTCTGAAGTTTCTTCTCACTTCTCTCATCAGCATCGCTGACCATCTCTTCATTTTCGTCCTCTCTCATTTCCTCTTCTAAGTCTTCTTCTGCGCTCATGCTGTGCCGGTTGTCGTTTACATCGTCTTTAGCATCATGAGCATCAACAGCCGTAACCTGAGCCACCTCAGTCATGTTTGTGTCACAATGACAAGTTGACAAACGGGGTTTGTTTTGATATGAGCTGGAAATCAAAAGGAGAGTCAGTCAGAATCAAGTTCAATGGATACACATTATAATACCTAAATTCTAAGGTACGAATGTATTACTAAAAAAATACTGTTTCTCAATCTGATTTTGTTTCATAAAACATTTTCCAAGAACAGTCCACCTGCTTTTATCTTTATCTCTTAACAGACAAAAGTCATTAACTATATATACTCTTTGTTTTGTTTTCATAGAAAGTATGCCTTGCTCAGGGCATCTGGGTTTGTGTCTTTCTACTAGTTTAACCCATTAACTGAACTACCATCATTAACCGTTTATAGTTTTTGTTATTCCTTTAGTAGAAAGTACCCCTGCTCCAGTACTTCTGGGTTTTTGTTTTTTTATCAGATCAATGCCATTGGCTCAGTTGTCATCATTATTCTTAGTTTTAATTCGACAAGAAAGTATACTTGGCTAAATTTAGTAAGCTCTATTTTCTCTAAACAATACCACCAACAGAGCTTATATCAGTAACAATATTTTATCTTTGTTTCTGTTGCACTTGTTAACTTTTCCTGTCTTTATGCTTTCTCCTTTCATTTCTCACAGCTAGACAGGCTGAATGGGGTTCTGCTGAAGTTCTCCTGTTCTCTGTGTTCCTGTTCTTCTGTTCTCCTTGCTTACTCAGGATAGGGAAAGGAAAGTCAATGACTCAGTGTAATCAGATGAGCTTCCTGAGATAAATAACGTTTTATTAATTGGCAATGAATGATTAATTGAATTGAAATGTTTCCCCTATTGGGTATAAATTGAGTATAATTTTGAATAATTCTGAATCTGACCATTTGATTGGATAGTAATGAATTCATGTTGGTTGATCAGGAGTTGTAAACCATACAGGATTTAGTATAATTAGGTGCTGCATGAATTAGAAATGTTTGTCTTTTGAGATATCATTTGTAGTTAATTTGTTTTATACCAAAAAACTGAATTGAACAATTGCTTATAATGATTACACTCATCAAAAATTGGAAAATTATTTCTTCCCCCTGTGTTGGTTACTTCTAATAACAATCTGCATCTCCGTTTTAGTTATATTAGTTTTTTAGTATTGAGTATTCTTTGTAAAATTCACTCTTTGTTGCTACATCTTTGCATTTTTTTTAATCTTTCATAAAAATGACCCATACAACATTAGTACTGTAATTTCTTATCAGTTAGTTTATGTTTTTCAGATGCCATAAACTTTAAAGAAGAGTTTAAGGCAAACAGAGCTATTTTGCTGTGCAGTGAGTGAGGGGCTGCTGGCCTCTATTTATAGCCCACTTATGCACCCGGAACATGTGATCATGGCTATTTCTGATGAGTGATAGGCAGTTGGACAAAGATCAAGTTGGCACCCACATGTCGCCTAAAGGACCCTCCAACAAATGGCCAAGCTCTATGCGAGACAACTGAGAGAACATCCTATGGTGAAACTGTTGCTCTTTATTAGCATCCACAAATACATCTTCTATTCAGATCTGATGATCTTATTGTGCCACAATGCTGCTTATCAGAAACTGCACCATTTCAGTTTGTGTTAATCCAGCCAACAGCCTGAGGCAGATCTACTGAACGCCAACAAGGTGTTTTTAAGAATACACTTTCAAAGACTCTTAGTGGTTTTTAAAGAAACCACAACTAAACTAAAGTACTCTAGATACACATGCAGAGTTTATTGCTGTCTTTAGTCTCTATAAAAGTAGAGACAGTTTTGAGAAGTATTGTTTAAGGTTTTTTTGTTTGTTTGTTTGTTTTTTTTAATGAAAAATATTTGAAACAAGGAAAAGAAGGACATATATCCATAATTGCATTTGGAAGTATTTGTATTGTTATTAAGTCAATGTCCTGGAATGCGTCTGTCCAAACAGATGAATACCAGGAGCACAGACTGATAACTACGGGATATCTCCTGTCATTTCTTTTCTAAAACATGCTGTGACGACATGTTGTCAGCTCCAATTTAGCTAATCATTATTACATAATATATATAGGATCAGTTTTATTTATTCAATTAATTGGAAACAATGAAGTTAGCTTCTCTCCAAATGATCTAATCAACAATGAAAGCTGTTTAAGGTCTTTTTAGTAACGCAATACTAACAAAAGGAAATTCTGCTTACTGGAGATTTTTTGTTTCAGCAGGTGCTGTCCTATTTTTGTACACAGCTGGCACAAGAATTCATGACAGAAATAAATGAGTTTGACACACGTAATATAGAGAGATTAAAGCAGTATACCTTTTATAGTTTAAAGCTTTCTGTGGGCCTTACAATGAGTCCATGTTGGAAAAGAAAAAAAGTGCAATTCACCAAAATAAAGAGGACTTCATACAAACTAGAAGCAGCTAACTTTTCCACTCAGCTATGAGAAGATTTATCTAGTAATTTTTCCCATAGATTTGAAAAAAAGTAAATATTTTGCTCCCCTCTGTTTATTGTTGTTTAATTTTTACTTTAATATTTTTTGAAAAGATGAATCCATCAAGTACAATCAATTACATGAGAATAGATAAAAGACTTTATACCCACTTTATGGCAACTGCATTTTTAGATAAATAGTTTTACCTTTTTGCGCTGTAATCCTCAAGTCTTGATTTTAAAAATCCGTTTTGGAAATGGAAACTCAAAGCGGTAAAAGTCAGAGAGTTGAGACTGTTGGTGAGTGTGACCACTGTCTGCTCAGACCCTGCTGGCTGCTGGTTGGGAGGTCAGGAAGGCGTTTCCATAAAAGTACCGTTACTTTCTGCCGGATACCGAGCGAGCCTGTCGCACATTCAGCTGTTGCCCAGCCAGCACGTCTGCACGCACATGCAGCAGCACTGCACAGGCTTGAGTTGGTTATTTGTCACAGCTGCGTAAATGGGAAACCGATCTTGTATTCATCTTGTTAGTTGTTATCACTTGAGGTCTCACAGGATTAAAGTTCCAGTTGATCTGGACTGTGGATTTTAGAAGCTAGAGACCAACATAAGAATCCCTTTTTTATCGAAACCTGAAAAACATAGCATGCATTTAAAGTCAGCCTCCTATACTCTGCTACCATTAGATAAATCGTGCAACTGTTTTCCTTCAGAAGTCACCTCAGTTTAATGCTGCAGTCAGTTTGTCTTAGAAGTCAGAGTTAGAAATGATGCCAAGCCTTTTTTTTTGTCAGCAAACAGTTGAATTACATCTCATTCTCTTCTACAACTATTTGCTACTTTGTGTTGGTTTACCACATTAAAACCAAATAAAATACTCAAAGGGTACAAATGTTTTTGCAAGACATGGTAAAAAATGGATTTTAAACCCACAGCCTTTAAGCTATTGTCCCAATCAGGTTCATCAGGAAAACCAAAACTTGACAGTTTGAACCTCCTCGTCAAACAGATGTTGGATTTTTCTTAAGACTCAACTGTTTGGGCCTGAAATCTAAAAGCAGACTCAGATTACTGTTATCTCCCTGTTGTCTCCTCAGCAGAAAAATTCCTTACTTATCAGAGGGAGAAACTGTTTACACCTTTGTTATACAGAAATAACCTGTACAACACTTCCATCCTGGCATGTGTTGTTAGAGCTCAGAGCCATTTAACGGTGCATGTAAAGAGAAACTGGAGTTTCTTATATTTAAGACATTAGAGGTTTCACACAAGCCTAAAATGAACCAAACTGGGTTGAATTGAATGCTGTGCCTTACCGGCTTAAAGGGATGGATGCCTGGCTGCTCTACATGGATGTAAATCGATACTATTTTCTTACATGCACTTAGTCTCCTCCTAGCACAGCTCCTAATAGAATGAAAAAAACACAAAAAAAGGACAAAAAATTACATTTTCTAGTAAGAATTTTATAAATTAGGACATTGCATCCTAAATTTTAACCTGTTTTTCCTGAGCTTTCATGATGCAAGATAAAAAAAAAAAGAAATAAATTATAATCACAAGATTAAATGTCACAATTATATTAAAAGCTACTACCGTTCTATAAACAGACTTTGTCGTTTAGGATTTCGGGGAACCCCCAAACATGAGGTCCAAAGCTTGGGCTAATGTTGTTCTCAGATGTGTAACCAGAGACCTAGTGTCATTATAAATCAAAGAAGCTAACTAAAATGACTCTAGATGGCTTGAATAAAAATGCATGAATTCTTTTGCTCAAGTCTGTGCATAAAACACTGAGGGTGTAAATAATTCAACAAAATAAGTGTAGAAACTAAACATGAGAAAGGGAGTAATCCTATACATGGAGCAGCCGAGTGATGTCATCCGAGCGCAGCAAATATCCTAGAAGCTGTCTATTTTCCATTGTTTTACTTGCCATCAAGTGTAGGCCTACACCTTTCTGTTAAACCAAAGGTCATCTTCAAAAGGTTTGCCATTTGGAAAGTGATAATTTAAAGTTCCTGCAGATCAAAGCATCATGACTTTAGTGTCTGTTCTGTAAACTCTCTGTGCCCTGAAAGCTCAGATCCCTGCTGTTCTGATTCCTGTGAGGCATCAGGGACAAAAAGGACATTGCTTTAAATAGAACTGCAGCTGTGGCAACTAATCAACAAGGGAAGGGCAGCTAACCTGAGTCAGACTGGGCCATGGCTTTAGCTCTTAATATATTTTCATGGTGACCCTCCCTCACCCCTCCTTAGGAGTCAGTAGACTAGCTCAATGGGTCAGACCTCTGACATGTGCTTTGGGAGGACACACCTCTCCATACCTTTACAGAAAGCATGAAGAATAAAAACAAGACTAAAACTTGCCACTCGCAAGATTAATGCCAATCAGTTTTCACCTTGATGTGGGATACACCCTTTTTTTAAAACTCAAATCACATCATCAAACATTATTTTTTATTGTATGAAATTATTTTGGCCATAAAAGAGGATTCTGACATTCGATAAATACTTAGTCTTTGGATTTGTCAGAAATAAACACAAGTATGTTTCATGTTTGTGTGTGTCAAAATGCAAGTGGATAGTTACCTTCACACTGTTTTTCACCTCTTTTTGCATTTTATGTTTCTTTATGTTCTCTCCGGGTACTCTGGCTTCATCCCACAGTCCCAAACCATGACTGTTTGGGACTGGAAATGTGTTTAATCGTTTTCTCTTTTTACAAAATCTGTTTTGTGTATTGTGCTTTTTACATATATATTTTTTCTAGACTTTCTAGACTTTAATAGACATCCCTCCTAGTTTGCCACATCTATCAATCTATAAAACTAACAAGTGGATGTTGAAATGTTTGGGTTATTTAACAGAAAATCTGTTTTAAATCTGAGTCAACTGTGTATTTTAAAGAAGAATATGGGGCTGATGGTTCTATTTGAGACCAATAACAGCAACATTTACATTTATAGCAAAATATTTGCAAAGTGCATAGTTTGATCAAATTTAGCCAATTCTTTCACAATAGTTAATCATTAATACGTTCAAAAAACAGTTATATTAATAAAATGTTAACAAGTTGAAATAATACTAACAAAATAAAAGATAATAACAAAAATAAACAGAATTGTTTCTGCTGAAGTTTTACAATCCATATTCATTTATAGTGGGTTTTCTACTTTTTTACCCATGCGCATTGTTAACAACTTGTTTAGACAACAGTTTAAACAACTTCCTTGTTTGCGGTTATGTCGAAAAGTGCGTCCCTGCCCTGAAAATCTCGCTAAAACAGTTGGTGTAAACGAAGTTGTGTTTTTTGTTTTTTTGTTTGTTTCAGAGCATACAATAATCTTATTAGCACACCCGACAAAGCATCGTTAGATGTAAATAAATAAATACGCCCCGTCAACATTAAAGGCTGCTTTAAACGGTAGGGGCGCTTTTTGCGGTGACACACTAGGAAATCCTGACATTATCGCGATAAACTAAATGCTATGCAGTTCAGTTACAGGGGCCTGGCGCTGGAATGTGAAACTACAAGTTATTTCCCCGAAACAAACAAACTGAAAATCCTCTTTCCGTTGTTTCTGAAATATGGCAGCAACCCACTGGAGCAAGCTATGGTTTTAAACGCAACAGAGACCTTTAACACGTGGTAAGTTTAATTACGTCGTCAGCTGGTTTTTAGCATGGTTAGCTCGCTGCTCCATTAACAGCCGGGACTTTGACAGCTGAGTAGCCCCAGGTTAGCATTAGCAAAGTTAGCTACTTGGCAGTTTATGAACTGAGTTAATCTTATTTAAATAGTCATCCAGTTTAGAGGGTTGGCCTCCTGATCTCGTACCAGGTGACATCAGAAAATCTACCAGGAATAGTAACTCTATACCCTAGTGCAGCCTCGCAGGGCACAGGTGCGGCTGTTTGTTTGGGTTATGTTCCGGAGGCTAACTGGCGTTGATAAGTAGCCTGCTAGCTGACTCGGGTATGTCGTCGTTGCTTGGTGCAAAAGTATTGCTGAAAAAACAACTGAATAACGGACGCCTAGCAGATCTGCACTTATTAAGTGAGTGAATATCCAAAATCCTTGTGTAGGTTGTCGTTGTGTTGATAAGAAATTTGAATTTCCTCGTCAAAATGTGCATTCTTGTTATTGACAGCCATTGCTTAATTACAGTTTCTGTGATACCTGTAATGACACCGTTGCTGACACATAGGGTTTATTTGAAACATTTAGATGGCCATTAGCCCTAACAAGTCATTGCAAGCATTTCTCGTAGACTCTGAGCTTGATAAGCCCCCGTGTGTCGTTTATCCTGTACCTCATCAGGTGATGAGACGACTTTTGCATCTTTGGGCCCTTTGACACGCTGTGTGGGTTCAGGATGGCGCAGGGAGGCTCTCAAGTGGACTACCACATCCTGCAAGACCTCAAGCAGCGATTCCCAGAGATCCCAGAGGGAGTAGTGTCTCAGTTTCTTCTGCAGGTAAATGCACAATCATGGTGGATTTGAGCTTGATTTAAAAAAACAAAACACAAAAAAAAACCAAAAACAGTGGTACCCAACCCTGTTCGTCTAGTAACCCCATCCAGTAACATGTTTAGGCATCTACTTGGTTTCACCTACCATACCTGTATAAATAAGTGACTAACAGGTTTTTGGTGGCTGCTGAAGAAGCCATACAATTATTTTGTCTGTTGTGCTAGAACAGAGAGCTCTCTTAAACATGCAGGGCAGGGATACTTAAGGACCAGAGTTGGGAACCACTGCTCTAGGATCCAGCATCATTGGTTTTCTGCACTAAATCTGTTTGTAATGGAATAGCTTTTTGCATGTTTATTATTCTATGGTAGATTATTAAATGTACTCTAGATAGCAGGTTAGGTTTACTTTAGTAAATAAATCACTGATATGAATATCAGTCATTAGCTATTTGACATATTTTAGCAGTTGTTGGTTTTCCTTATGCATATATGTAAATAGGTTTTAATATGACTCTGTTAGGGTGTGCATTTTTTTGTAAATATTTCCCAAATGTCTTTATAATGAATCAGTGGCATAAACATGAGGAGTAAAGACCAACTGGTGATTCCCTAGGAATTACATGACTAATATTCTTAAGATAATACATTGCACAGTTGTGAAATGATCGAATGGTGAAAAAAATATAAAAAAAACCCAGGTTGTGTCATAGTTACTTTACAGCTATATTCTAGAGTTGTGCAACATGATTGTGATAGTTTCAAATAGACTTTCCCACGATTTCCATAAATATTCTACCAAAATGTTTTGGATATAGTTAAATGCAAAAGAAACAGTTACATTTCCCTTTGTGTTCATTTAAAGGCATACTTTTTTTTTTAGATTATTTATGTCGCTTTAGTACCAGAGAGCTTTGTAAAGCTTTGTCTATGCTTGATGCATCCACGAGGTCTGTGTGACGAAATGACATCTTTTTGGGCTTCCACGACTTTCCAGGTAGCGTCCATGTGGACAGAGTTTCCACACTGCAGCTAGAAAAATTTGTAACTATATAGACGATCCTCACGCAAAAACATGGCGAGCAGGCAACAGCTCCTGCTGGTGAGGGTTCGCAAAGATCTTGTTATTTAGCTCATAAATATCACCACTTTCAACAGTTTGTGGTTAAACTCCTGGAAAGAAATGACTGTCGCTCTTGGAGTACAAGAAGAGGCTTTTGAAAAAGTTTCAGTGCAGATTGTACATACGGCAAGCATAATGAGTCCTTAAGAAGTCATTATTATTTGTTCCCTATATTTGAAAAATATTTATGTAAAACTGTGCGAAATATCCTACATAAAAATAAGAGGGTTACCTTTGCGTGTTACACTGAGTTTTTGTATGTTGCCAATTTGCTGCTTTATGTTTAACCCCAAGTTTTCATTACTGCAAAGCTGATAACAATATTTTTAATTCGTTCATGAAAACAAAATTGTTCATTGGTAAAAGTATGTTCTTAGTCTTTTGTCGTTCTTAGTATATTTAAAAATAGTATATTTGACCAAAACCCAATGTTAAATTGGAACATTTTTCTCTAAATGATTTGGTTTTATCACCACTGGCCACCATCTTTTTATTCCTTGCCTTCAACCAAGTGTTTAAGTTGCAGGATCAACTTTGGAAATCTGTTTTTTTAAAAGCAGTAAATATATGCTAAAGCTGCAAACTCTCTCTTTCAGAACAACAATAATGTGGATGTTTGCTGCCACCTGCTGTCTCAGGAGAGTAACAGATATCTCTACGGAGACTTCCATCACAGTCCAGAGGAGACGCGATTAAGTCGAAACGGTATGCTTAACATCAGCCTGGGCTATCCAGGTTCAGAAGCTGGCAAATCCAATGGAGGAGGAGCAGGAATGGGGCGCTCTTTGGTGCACAGCACCAGTGACAGTCACATCGACCCTCAGCGGCCTAGCTACCTCGAACCACAGTCAGCCCCTGCCGCTGTGGCCCCTGGTTATAATCTGTTTTTTATGAACGACCAGAGCCGCTCCTCCAGCACCCCCACGCCTCCACCTGCAATGGGCATGTCCCCAACATACACCCCAGCTCCACGACATCCCATGAACCCTCTAACGGTCACTGTTCCACAAACTATACCTACTCTCCAACAGGCTCTGCAGATTCCCCCGGGGCCCTATGCTAGTAGCAACAACACCCCAGTGTACATGCGTCCCTCGCCCTCGCAGAGCCCACAGCCAGCTCCTTGGTCTTCCCCTGCAGCAACCTATCAGCATCAGCAATCCCCTTACAGTACTCCCACATATGGCTCTCCTTACAGCTCTCCTCAACATCAGGTCCAGCAGCAACCTGGGCACCAGCCATATGTCTTCCACCCTATAAGTCCTCCAACCCACCCAAATATGGCCTACCATCACCAGCAGCAAGCCCCGCAGCAATACAGGCCCTTCCAGTCCAAAAACCCTCTAACAAAGCAGATAGAAATCAACTTTGAAGGCCCACGACCGCGCAGCAACTCACCTGTGCACACCCAACATCCTCAGGCCCCGCTTTACATGCCCAGCAGCCCCTCACCCAGCTCCCCTTCGCGGGCAATCTCAATCACCGGACCTTCCGGACCAGCACCTTTCCACCCAGGAATGTACCTGCCACACCAAGGCACCGCAAGGCCTCAGCAGGCCTCCTCTCCCCAGCCAGGCCAGTCTGCCTATACCTTCAAAATTAAGGTGTCCCCTGGAGGCCATGTACAAAGACCACCAAGTTCACCACCTGTCGCTGAAGCTGAGTCTCTTCTCAACATTGTAGATCAAGTTGAGCACAGCTCTACCCCGGCACCCATCCTGCCCATCTCCGCCCTGCCAGTTAACATCGCCAGTCAGTTTCAGCAATTTCCTCGGCGTTCAAGTTCAGCCTCAGATGATTATGCCTACACACAAGGTAAGGAACATGTCATGTTTTTTTTTTTTTCTGCATTTGTGTTTTAAATTTACTTTGTGTCGGTTCGAAGACGTAAAGATTGAAAATGAAATAATCAGTCGGCCAGAGACTGAAATTCGCCAATTTTTCCTTAATGACTTCTAGTTAATGGTTAGCTAGTTATATTCGAAAGAAATATAACTTTCTAAATCTGATCCCGACATGATTGTGCTCTTTACAAATATGACTAAATGGATATATTTAGATGTTTAGTCTGTAATTCTGTTTTACATCTAATTCTTTTATTGTCTACCATCTTTTTTTTAGCTAAACATGATTGATATCTAGTACATCGGTAGCATAAGCAGAAAATTAAATAACCAAGAATTGAAGGACAAGACATTTTTAATTTGGAGCTCACAACTGTAAAAAAAAAAAAAAAAAAACATTGTTACAAAGCTGTGCGCTGTTTGCACTAGAATTTGACTCTTCGAGGATCAGTTGAAAAGGCACCAAAAACTTTCCACTGGAGTCAGAATTCCAACCGAAAAAGTCCCACAGTCAAGAAGAGCAAATCGCTCGTATATTTTTAATTAATAACATTTCTAAGAGTATCTGCCTAAACCGGCGATGCACACAGTACAAAATAAACTTTTATTTTCTAAATATTGAGAGAATATTTTTTTTGGTCATATATAAGTTATCTCTGAAGTTGGAAGTAAAGTTTTAGAAAGCAAACATCAGAGTTCTTCCCAGCAGATTTCGGTGTAGCTGAAAATAGGTCCATACACTTGTCACTTATTTTCCTTTGACTGACATCGAGGCTCCGTCCTCCACGGTTCTGTCCAGTGAATTTCAGCGCAACCGCTGGTTACTCTTACTAAAGTGACAAATGGTTATAAATTCAACAGCATTGTTTGTTCCTGCGTTTACATGTTTATGCCCGATGTCCTTCCCTACAGCTCTTCTGCTCCACCAGCGGGCGAGGATGGAGCGTTTGGTAAAGGAGCTGCACATGGAGAAGCAGAAGCTAGATCAACTGAAGGCTGATGTCAATAACATGGAATACGATGCCCTCCAGAGGCGTTTTCGACGGGTGAACTCCACAAATCTTGTACCCAGAGTAAGCATGACATTGCATTAAAAATATAGCTGTCCTTTAGTTTGTTTTTTTTCCAGTTATCCTGATATTTCAGACAAATAAATTTTACAATCATATGATTTTTAATATGAATTCAAGGTAAAAACATGTTTCCTTATCATACTTTAATCCACTCAGACAAATAAAACTAAGATTAACCTGTTATGTGGGAAAATAACCCCCAGTTTGTCTGAACTAAACATAACTTTTTTGAGGTTCAATTACAAACCACCCCAGACTTGTACAATCAAGTAGCCACTTACAAAGAAATTGTATAAGAACATGAATTTGCCTAAAACATCTCAAAAAGCCAGAAATTGTGGCCTGGTTTAAAGAAATTTAAGAAAAGATGAAAACAAACTCGCATCTGGTCGGGAAAGGGGTGGAAGGCAAATGGGTTCATTAACATTGAAATGTTCCACTAAAGCCCTGAATTGCCTCTCTTTACTCTAGTGGAGACAAGAAAACTCAGCAACCGTGGGGCTGGATGATATGGCCAAAACTTTTATCACAATACTTTTTTAATTTCAGTTGAAACAATAAAATGTTGACATCGATATGGAAAAAATGCCAAGAATGGTCAAACAGAATCCTGTACAAACTGAGGAGCATTTTACCTTGTTTGTAAAACTCCGCAAATATAATGTTGTAAAAATATTTGATTTAAATTTACAGTTAAAAGAACAAAACTCATAAAACCGGAAATGTCAACTGGAAATTTAAAACTGTTATATTACCGTTATTGAATAAAATTATATTTCTATATGCATTGTCTAACTCGGGGATACTCAAGTAGATTTCAAAATGGCCCAAAACCAATGGATGTTGCAAAAACTATGGGTTATTGGAAAAGATAAAAAATTCAGAGGCAACTTTAAGAATATATTCAGCTTTTTGTCCTTTTTTGGTTACAGTATATTATTAAAGAATGTATTAAAAAATCTTAAAAACATACTTTACTTCCTGATCTTTAAAGAGCAATTTTTTGACTATCTCGAGCATTTTTATTGAGAGATAACATTTCATCTTTTGCAAAATTGAACAGCAAAAACATAATATGATGAAACTCAAAATGACTCATGAAATACAGCCTTGGGTCAGTAGATTTTTTTTTTTTACTTAGACTGAATCCAGCTGCAGCACAGAATAGAAGACAAAATGTTCAGAAAATGTACAAAAATGAGACACGATTCATTTAACAGAAGTCCGAGTTTATTTTCATGGTTCTTACCTCAGATGCTGGTTGGTAAGTTTCCTCAAACGCTTAATGTTTAGAAGCATAGTGGATTTTATCTTTGCCACTTTTTTACTGTTGCCAACGACTCGCTATAGATTAAACAGATCGGTTGTGTAGCAGCGTTTTCCTTAGAGATCAACACATCTGTCCGCTCATCTTTAAATCTCCTGATCTCATAGTCCATCTTTCTAATTTTTAAACAAACTGTCTGAAATGCTTTGAGATTTAACGGCAGGCTTTCTGTCTCACCTGCTTTCATCTTGGAACATAACCAGACCATAGGTCTAAAGTGACTTGATGAGATTGTGGAAAACATCTTAAGACCCGCAGCTGGGCTGTCAGTGCTGAAAATTGTTGTTTGAACAAAACTACCATAAATTGATGTTGCCACATAAAATGTGCAGTGGTCCGGGTAAAAGCTTTTCTGCGTCCAGAACCAGTCCGGAGTCCGCCAGTTGGTGACCCCCAGTCTAAGAATGCCACTGGCCCATCTCAAAAAAAACAAACAAACAAGAAAACTATTTACACTCCAAAAACATTATTCAAAGCTCTCAAGGCTTTAGAGAAAATGTTTTGAGGAGTAAGAAGACAGTAATTTTACTGGCTGAAACGTGTCCCTGGTGTAAAACATCATAGAGTCAAACCTTGAGGTGATGGTGTGATTCTCTGAAGCTGCTTTGCTTCTTCAGAATCTGTACTGATGGTAAACAGAATGTACGGCAAGCAGTTTGTGACACTAAAGTCAAGGGAACTGGTTTGTGCTTCAGAGCAGTAATCTGAAGCACATCCACTAGTTTATCTCTGATGGCTTGGGTCCTGGGCCTCAGGTATAAAGCCTATGTACAACAACAATCTGCTAGGCTTGAACTTAGAAGTTTTATATATTTCTTGCTACCACCAACTTTTTACATGAAAGCTTTGCACTGTTTCATACATGAGGCCCCCAGAGTGGCCTAGCCAAAGCCCGAGTTTGTTTGTGATGGAGTGGCTGTGGCGTGATCTTAAATAGTTCATTCAAGCTTAGACGTTATTCTAAATCCTTGAGTGAAAACTGGAATCCTTATTAGGTTCAGCAAGCAATAACCTTTTTACACGAAACTAGTGCTTATTTGAGCTTTTTTTCCTTAATAAGAAAAATATTTTTCTAAGATTAAATAAGCTTGTTTCTTTCTTTTTTTTTTACATTAAAGTGTGAAAAATAAAAATAAACCAAGTTTGGCTTCTCCAGAAATGCATTAATTCACAAGAAACAAAATAATTTTAAACATTTAGAAGAAAAAAAAACATTTTGATGTCTGAATTTGGAATATAATATAGTTTGAGACATATATGTTTTCATTGATTGCAGCCTGAGGAGATTACCCGACTACGGACTCAGAACAGACAGCTACAGATTGATATCGACTGCACGCTGAAGGAAACAGACCTGCTGCAGTCCAGAGGTATAAACACACGCATACAACAGACTGGCTAGAACCTGAATTTCTATATAAATAACCTTTGAGTGTGTTTCTAGATTTATTTAAAATAAATGTTTGGTTTTTTTTTAGAAGCATCAAAGCAAACAAAATTAAACAATGAGTAATGCTTGAATTACTGCTTAGTTTGTTGCCAGAACCAAATGGATCCATAATTGACTCCCATCCTGTTGATGCTTGGTTTGGTTTAAACAAAACCCGTGTTTATTTACATGACTAATAACAGCAACACCTTTTACATCAGAGTAGAAAATTAGTTTCTATCTTTTGCTAACAGCTTCAGTTTTATTATGCTGTACTTCTGCTAAATATTTATTTCTTATTTTGATTTGTTGTTTTTAGGAGCTCGATTTTGAAATTGGTTCAGATCTGTCATAGGTTCATGGTTTTAACTTGACTCGAAAACACAACATTATCATAGTTGTTATTGTCACCACTATCACCTTGCAGAAGTATTGATTTGTTTGCACAGACATTAGCTTAATGGAAAATCTGTTTTATAGACAAGCTGCATACAGTCTTACTGGGAAAAAGAGGGTAATTTATGTCTCTTGATAGCAAAGGTGGGTGAGTTAAGGTGTTTTATAGAGCATTTCCTAGTTTTAAGTAAAGACTATCATGTCAGTGATGTGAATTCCTCAAGCTTCTCCATAAAGTTATTTATTTTTTATTAATACATATAAAAGTAGAAAGGTGAAGGGAAAAAAACATTTTATTATTTCCTGGCCATCATATTCCCTGTAGATTTGCAGTGTTGGAAGGTTTAGCTGTGTGGACCATCAGAAACCTTTAACTGTCATCATAAAACTGGAACAAAATTACAGTTTCTCTTTGCTTCTTAGGCACAAATTACCTACGGTCAAAAAAAAAATAAAGTTGAAGACATATTTATTTTAATGTTATCTCATTTTAAAGACTCTCACCCAATGAAACAAAATACAATCTCTGTCTTATTTCTGCTGTTCTCTACAGGGAAGTTTGACCCTAAAGCAATGAGTAACTTTTATGACAACATTCAGCCTGGTCCGTTGGGACCAACCAATCCTGGGAAGAAAGGTGAGGTTTTGGGATATGAAAGTGTGAGCAATAGATCCATCCATCCATCTTATCCTGCTTATTCAGTCATGCTAGCAGTGGGGCCAGTGTCCATCTCTGACAGTCTATGGGCGAGAGGCGAGGTCCACCCCAGACAGGTCCCCAGTCTGTCGCTGGGCAGACAATAAGCCTAATTCTTTAAATAAGATGCAGTTGGATTTGAGATCCAGGTTACTGATTAGTCTTAGTGACATCTTTTCCCGCCTATCAACATTTTGCTTTAACCAATCACAGTAAAACATGAACTAGCAGCCGACCCCAAGAGAAATCACAACAACCTATAGTTTTATGCTTTTTCTGTTCCTCTTTCAAAGATGAAATTGTGAATTCTAACAAAACAGGCGTGATAGCAGCAGCTATTGGTGTGTCCTGCTACAGTACCATGTTTTTCTTGGTTCAGCTGTGGGTTTAGCAGCTCTTGGTTTTGTCAAACCTGTAAGTCCTGCTTTAAACCACCAATACAACATGAGTGGCTGACCCGATATGAGTAGGACTCGAATATTTTAACTGGAGCAATACAAGATGGATTGTCTAGTTTGTGAACTCAAAAATACCTCAAGGTTGCCAAGTTTACATTCCTTTATTTTCTATCCTTATTTTGTGAGGAATGTCCAATTAAGATACAGTATCTCTTCAGTCAAGAAGTCAAGGTCAAGAACAGCCACAACAATCTCATGTATAGGCTGTGAAAAGCAAAGCTGAACACAATCAGCCAAACACACCGAAGAGATACTCAAAACAAAAAAGAATTAGAGCAATAAATGAAAATGCAACTTTTAATAACTGTAAAATTCTGCTGCTGCTAAAGTTGTTTTCATAAGTTGTTTGAAATTACCAAATGAAGATAAGGGATCAAATTTCAGTGTGTTCTGGAGATCATAATACTTCTATATTTGAAACTCTATTTTTATTCTTGGTTTTAGAAAAGTATGAAATTTAACCAGTTAATATATTCCAGTCTGGATAGATAATAAAAGGAAGAATATCTTGAATGGAGACCTTGAATTTTTATACTTCATTTCTAGTCTGTTTCTCAAACTCTTCTCTATGCTGGTCCAAAGCTTTGTGTTTTTTTTTTTTTGCTTAATTATACATTGAAAGCATTGGTACTGCAGACTATTCATTGCCATGAATTTAATGTGAACATTTGTGTCTAACCCTACTTCAATTCTCGGAACGAATATCCAAAGCTGGCTCTAGATCTATGATGAGATACATTCAACCCCAACATGGCCTTTAAGGAACACCTGCCTCCTTCTCTAAAGCTGCAGACTCATGGTTATCTCCAACTATTATACTTTAGCCTTGTTCTAAAATGCAAGCTAGACTAGAACCTCTTTGTATCATGGACTTAATCAAGCATCTTTCAATGGACATGGATTTAATGGCTTGCACTATTTTTTTCTATGGCATATGCTTAAGTACATGGAATGGTTTTTCTGTGCCCTATGTGTTTTAACTTTGTTTTTCTGTTGTTTTCGTAGAAGGGGAGCCGGCTTCCAAGCCAACACCTCAAAGAGACGAGGATTTTGAAGGAGCTCACTGGAACTGTGATAGCTGCACTCTCCTCAACCACCCTGCACTCAACCGCTGTGAGGCATGTGAGATGCCGCGCTACAGCTGAACTTAGCATGGCACTGCATCGCCCAACCCTGCCCCGGTTTTTGCATAACTTTGGAAACCCTGAGCCCCGAAATCTGTCTCAAGGTCTGCCCCTCTGTCAATCAATATACCCCCCAACCTGCTGAGGAAGAGCCACTACTCTCCCCCACCTGATTACTTCTCCTGTCCCCCACTACTGTGCTTTATGATCATTTCTTTGGATGTTGTTTCCTGGCATATGTCAAAAAGGGGCTTGAAAAAGCATAACCGCGGAAGCAAGTGGAACAAAAATGGTTTATGGATGGAGAAGAGGCGGCAACGGTTTACCTAGCGAACATTCCAGACAGAAGAGTGACTGCTCTGTTTACACTGTGCCGAATACTGAACACAGAAAGACGGCACGTCCACTTAATCCAAGACCTGTGTTTTCTTAATGACAGAAGAACAATGAACGAAGTGGTATGCAAGTTGTGACAAACGCGAATTGTAGATTGTACACTGTATCTGGCTCAATATGAGAGCTCATATCACTGAAAGAACACTAAAAGACACTTGCATAAAAAGTATACTCCTTGTACTTTTATGCATATTATGCCACCATGTATTATGTGTTCAAAGATGTTGATTTCCTGTGCAAATGCCTCAACTTGCTGTACTTAATAAAAGAGCTGATTCTATGTGACTTGACAACACAAGACTGCAAAGTTTCACCTCGATTTCTCAAACTTTTATTTTTTCTTTTGATACAGGTTTATCATGTTGGTAATGAGACACATTGCGGCAAACAGTAGTGGCATGCACATGCTCTCAGTTTGTGAAGACCAAGACATAGATTGAGATGTTGGCTACACATCATACACAGCTATTACCAATCCCAGCTTCATCAAAACTATGCAACTTCAACCATTTAAGATTCTCTTTATTACTTGTGTTTGGATTTCTGCAGAGTGGGGAGATAAACAGGCATCACATGGGGAGTACTGTGAGCACATGCCGAGGAGCATGACCATCCAGGGCAGTGGTGTCCAAAGGTTTTTCCCATGGTGGCCAAATTACTCAAGTTGAGTCTTGAACTGCCAAAAAATACATATTTTAAAAGTTACAAATTCCAAAATGTGAAGTTTAAACCATATTTTAAATTCAATGGAGAATTAAACATAAAAGATGACACTGCACTACACAAGTTTTGTTGGGCAAGTTTTTTTTTTTTTTGTTTTGTTGTGTGCGTTTGGTCCAACATTTCAGACAACTTTAACCCACTGGTGCTATTTACTACAAAATAATATTAAAGCCAAAAAAAATGGTTTATTAGAAGCTGAAAGCTTCCTTTTGGACAAAACATGTACTTTACTATTCATCTCTTTTGAAAAGAGCCACATCAGGGGAAAATGTAAGCCTAAATTTTTATGCCAAGTGTACGAACTGTATTAACTTCCTGAATTAGTAAGCCCAGTTTTTTGCCATTCTTAAACTACGGTGAGATTCTCACTGAACTGAACCAAATCATTCTGACAAAAACAAATGTACTGTGGACTGCGCTTTTGGACCCACCCTGATCCAAATGCATGCGTTTACTCATGGTCATTTGCCATTTTTCTTCCCTCTCTTCTTCTATAGGACTGCATACTGATATATTATGCACACATCATTAAATATATTACATCAAACTTATCAAAAACTCGGGGTGACTAAAATTGTAGTTGTAAATCGACACCAGCACGTTTGATGGATTTTGCTAATAATGAATCCGAAGCTGTTTCTCACCAGTGTCATATTTAGAAGGTGCCTGTGGAATGTTTTCCTCTTAAAATAGCCCTTAACATTTCATCAATCATTTGTGAATAATTATATTAGAAATAGAGGATGAAATATTGCTCTATGATCATTTTCTTTGTTCTCTGCTGAAAAGGAAGGAAAGGTTGGTCAACATCCAGACATGGTGCATCTCTGGGGAGATGGAAAATGTTTCTCAGTCTTCCTCGCTTTGTCATCACCAGGATATCGCTTTAGTAAGACATTTTCCTCCCTACGCTTAAATCAGACTTTCTCTGCTCTCAGTAGTTCGTCATTCCCTTATTCCATATTTTCTGGACTTAATAAGCTGCACATAATTATCTGATTGGTAACAGTGTGTCTTGGAGGGTTTCTCCTGACTCGGTTTGGCTTTTCGATTAGGAGTTGCAGTTTAGTTAAAAAAGAGAACTCATAAGAAGACAGTCTTTCAGACAATAAGTCAATGAGATTGTTGTTTTTCCTGTTTTCCAGTCTGTGATTGTGCACTGTGGAACATAAAAGTTCATGAACTACACCCTGAATTTTTTTTTTGTGGTTTTTTGATTTTGTGACAATTTTCAGTAATACTCTTCATAGTTCTTCGGGTTCAGGCAGTAGAGAATGGCGGCACCGAAGGAGAAGATGGTGGATCCCCAGGCCAGCCCGTAGCCCCAGTTGAACTCATGGTACACCCTCAGGCTGACTGTTTCTATGAACTTGATCGGAAACAAGACCAAGCTGCAGACCTGAAGGACCACTGCAAAATGAAAAGGGAGATCCATAACAAACAAAGAAACAAAAATGATCAAATTCAACGGAGATGGTCACCAAATCCCCACAGAAACCTACAGACCTGCAGAGAAGAGCATGATGGCCACAGGCTTGTAGCAGCAGCTCCTCGATCCGACGCACAGAGAGACCAGAGCCACAAGGAACGAGAGCAGTGTGAGGGCGGCTCCTCCGAGCAGCATGGCCAGTGTGGCAATCTGCCAGTCTGAGACAAACACAAGGCAGAGAGGTACATACAATTAGATGAAAATAAGGCCCTCAACAGCCATGTTGATATGAGGAATCGACAGATGAGATTTCACAGTTTGGGGGGGTTGGCAGAAAACTTTAAACTCAGCTGAAGCTGATTGTTTTTATTTTAGCTACAAAGACATCAGATTGGTCTAAAATGACGTCTAATTCTCTTCCAGAGGCCATTAGAACCTTGTTTGGGTTTCTGACATTATGAGCTCTTTTAAATACGACTGAACCACTAACCTATAAATGGGTAATAAATGGATCTTTTAACAGGATAATAATCCAAAAATAGGTGGTAAAATTAGCTGAGACACAAAGTTAATCTTCCTTATGACCATCTCAGTACTCTGACCTAAATTATACAGAAAACTTTATAGTTAAATTTAAAAAAAGTGTAACAAAATTACATTATGATCATGTGATAAAAGATTATTATAAGTCTTTCTGAATTTGTGACAGAAAATAGGAGTATCCCATGCAGTTGGGCTGGTGGTGAATTACCACAGTATAAACACAAAGTATTTCTGGGAGTGCTGTTAATGTCCAGGCATGTTGTGAACCAAAGCCTCTTGGGATCAATGACCAGAGGCAGATAAAGGAGGTGAACCACTTAGGGGACAAGACTCAATCTCAGCACCGCCCTCTCCGGTTTGACAATAACTGTTTTTTTTCTTATGCTAAGCACAGATCTCAGCGTTTCAGTAATGATTCCCACTACAGTGAAAAGGTAAAAAGGGGATTCTGCCAGAGGTTTGCTAAGATAATGAGAATCTCTCCATGCTCCTCAGTCAATTCCAGCACAGCAGCATTCTCTGCATCTTGACTGAGATTCCTTCTTAATAACACTGGACTGGAAATAACTGATGGTCCAGAGTTAAAGGGCCTTGCAAAAGTAAAAAACAACAGACCAAAAAACAAAAAAAACTTCAGTTTTTTCCCTATTCGACCCTTTAAAACTTCTCTTTTCACCAAAACAAATCAAAGAATAGAATAGAATAGAATAGAATAGAATAGAATATAGAAACTCTCTTAATTGTCCCACTGTGGGGAAATTCAGGTGTGTCAGTTTTAATGATGAATAAATAATAAATGAAACATTTTCAAGATAAACAGAAAACGGCCTATTCAAAGATAAAGTGAAAATAAACACAAGATAACATAAAATCTGCAAATAAAGTTGTACAAAAACAGATCAGATGAAATATAGGAACTAACAGCATAGTTGTAAACACTTATTGGGCCTTTTGGATGGAGAAAACTGAAAAGTCTAACAGCTGGGTGCAGCAGTCTTTCACTGAAGAATAGGCTTAAGGAGAATGGATAAATAACAACACTTTTCTCAAGCAATAGACAAGCTTTGGCCAGAAAAGTTTCAGTCTAACATCTGAAAACCATGATTAAGATTCTTAAAGTTTTCACTTCAGACTTTTTAAAATGCTACAAGAGACAAGCTGGGGTTTTCTTCAGAAAAAAATGTTATTGTTTAGAGATTAGTGGTCTCTGTTTTAAAAACTTTTATTCAGGGAAACAGGAGGTTTATAGGTAAACATGAAGAGGATATTATGGCGAGGCATCTGATTACATAGGAGGAAATCATTTAGGCACAGAGGGTGGAGTAAAGCCTTAACATCAAAGCATAAAAGGAATCAAAGTTCTCTCTAGGCATGACTTAATTTTACAATAGGTGGGAGCATTCATCTTTACAGACCTTAGTTTGAATAGGTTTTATCTTTTGTAAGACTTTAAGGAAGCCCAGGGAATAAAAAAACAAAAAAGATTGAGCATTGCCAAGATTTCCTCTCTGTCGGGGCATAAAATCATCGAAACATTTGGGCAGAAATGTGGAGGGGCATAAGCTGCTTAAAGCATGGTTCCTACTCTTGTTGGAAGGAGCCAAGTAGCTCAAATATAAACATAAATAAACTACTTTTTACCAAATATGGTCGAGGATTTGGGGCTTTTATAAAGGCTCCTGTCACCACAGGATGTTGGAAAGAGCCCACTTTATATTACACAACTTATAAGCTCCGACCCCTCGCTGTTCATTGCCTCTCAGAAGGGAGTTACAGTGACTTGACCTGCAGTTTTCGCAGTTCTTGGTTCCTCTGATATCAGCTCCGTGCCTTTGGCCTCCAGTCGGTTTCAACTGGCTGGGTTTTATCGGTGGGTTTACGAAAAACAGCCGGATGCAGAAAGTCGTCTCATCTCAAATTTGGAGCAGAGCCTGCTTTCTGCACAAGAAGTACAGCCAGAGATGGGAGTGCTTCAAGGCTCTGATGAATAGGAAGTGCCAAACTATTAATCTGTGCCCCCTTGTGATGACAGATGGAAAAGGAGATACAGTACATGAGAAAATCTGATCTGAGATTTAATTAAGGTTCCTGTGCGTGCATGTGAAGTGTTAATGGCGATAAACCTTCCAGGTCTCATATCAGTTACTTTGTCTCTAGCAGATCTGTGTCACAGAAGAGCCCCAAGTAACTTCTTTTCACATTAAACACCCACTTTGTCTCAGATGAGGAGGGAGTAAACAAACAATGCTTGGATCAGAATGCACCTTTGCAGCCACCTCAATGAGGCTATCGCTGAGCAGTGACCCTCCTCTGAGAAACGATAAGCTCCCAGAAATGGGATCAATATTACATTATTAATGTGCTTTCCCTTCCCTGCCTCTCACTGAGCTGGACTGTCTCACACACTGGCGCCACAGTCATCGCCTCATCTCACACCAGCCTGGCACTGACACACGCTGCTCTTGCACGACTGCTCCACATTCCAACTCTAATGTTGAACCTACGCTTGTTTAAACTTCACCTCCGGCGGGGGGGGGGGGGGCGGGGGCGGGGGGGGGGGGGGGGGGGGGGGGGGGGGGGGGGGGGG
>JAUZNJ010047239.1:0-31747 GCA_034780135.1 Jordanella pulchra
CGAGCGGCGCCCGCGGTCGCGGCAGGCCGGCGGGCGCGGAGCTGCGAGGGCCGCTCATCGCCGCTTGCGGCTTTAATATATTATTGAAATGTAATTCATTTGAGAAGTGTAGTTCTGGTAAAATAAATTTGAGTCAAACACGTTTGTTTGATTAGCCTAAATAGGGATCCCTTAAAAGATGATTGGAAATGTAAAAAAAGAGAAAGAAAACAAGCTTACATACATGTCATTCAACGACTTATACGTCTAAAATATGTAGGCCTATTTCTAATTAATTATTTTGGAAGTCCTTATTGAAATTTCAGCAGTCTAACCCTTAGTGTTATTTCCAGCCACCTTTTGCCCTGTATTCCTCTGGTATTATGACAATACTGCTCAGGTAATGAGCTTCTAAGTCTCTCTGCCATCAATACTTTGCTTGCTCCATGGTTGTTTTGGTCTATCGGATTTAAGTTGGGACGTATGACATACTAGTTCTACTGAGTTCAGTCAGAAATGAAAGTGTTCTCAAAGTTAAAAGGTCACTTAAAACCCAATTATCCTTAGGGTATGTTTTTCCCTTATATATAGCATATTGCTCTGTGATATATTCAGAATTCTCCCCACGATCTGTCTGCTCTCTTGGGTGTGCAAACAGGCTCATAATTAAAGGTTTGTGGTCCATCATATGTGTAGTTGTTCAGATTTAAAGTTTCTTGTCTAAATTAACGGATTCCCCCACAATACGCCACATCCGGTGCCCCGTTTTAGATAAGAAAATAAAATTTTCTCACAAAAAACGTTAAAAAAGCCTAAATAGTTCATATATAAGGACATTTTGACTGAAAAGCTAATTCCTCACACATCTTTCTAAACACTGATAAAGTGGGGGCCTCTTTAATGATATTGCTGCCAATGATAAGGATGTACAAAAAATCAAAACACTACATTTACTATAATGGAAAATAAGAAAATATGTAAAATAACCCCCCACTCATTTTTGAATACTAAAAAGAGACAAAAGATCAATAAAATAATTTTTAATAATTCAGATACACTAAGATTGTTTGTGTCTTCTTACAACAGACTTTTTCCTTCAACTAAACTTTTCATTTAATATGCTTGTACTACATATCTGTATATATAAATAATCTTATATTATTTACCATAAGATTACATTTCAGTACCCCAGTAAAGTGACTCAAACACTGCAGAGAGAAAACTGTATAAAGGTTCAAACAGGACCTTTAAAAAAAAAAAACCCGTTCTGAAAAGTGAATCAACCAAAGTTTCCATTCAAGACTATGTATAGGCTTCTCCTGAAGCCCCCTCAGGCAAAATCTGCTCTCTTCACTTTGAGGACTTTTATCACCCCCACTGGCCTCTTTACGACTTTTTCTCAATGAGCTGAGACTGCAATAGATTCTTGCCACTGACGTGTGGATGGCGTGAGAAAAAAAAATAGAAATCGTGCTGCAGGTTTACTGTGGCATGGCTGCTGCAGGACTGAAAGAGTGCTGGCAGATGGGCAACACAGACCTGGTGAAAGGACAGCTGGCACACTGCATCTCAAAAACAAAATAACAGGAGTGCTTTGAATGGAAATGAGTATAACTTTATCGTGTACGAAAAACAATCTCACTGGCACCTCCTGTTTCAAAACTAATAATGTAGGTGTCTGTCAGCCAATACAAAGGTTTAATAAAGCTGTTTGGCACCAATGCTGAGACAGCTGTTGGACGGTGTGTGTAGGTTTAAAGTATCTGCTTGCATGACTTCAGGAAACACCCACCTACATTAACCTTTTCTCCTACCTGTGTTTCTTTTTATTGTTAAAGGGAGAGTGTTTTTGAACTAATCAAAAATCAATCACATTTCACTCACAATAAAAGTATGAATTTAATAAAAATGAAAGCATTTCCTTCATAAATGATTGTACACAAAAATCAGGTAAATAAATGTCATACATTCCCATCTGGTTTCATTTAAAATATTTTTAGCAGTTTAGTTCCTATTGGAAAGGCACTTGATCAGCTTGTGTTTGACAGTAAAACATTTTTTTTTCCAAAAGAAAAGCTTCTCTAAAATGGTGCAAACAGAGACAAGTTCCTGACTGAATGCAAATAGTGTAGGTTTACTTTCCTGCTATGCAAAAAAGTGTTGGCTGTTAACAGCCTGCGTATGGAGAGTGTGTATGCGCCTCGGTTGAAATGTTAATATGTACAGCAAATAATAAAAATCCAAACCTTTAATGAAGCACAAACAGTTCAGTTTTCTATCTGAGAAACACCATTGTTCAAAAACACAACTACACTTTAACATTTACCTCAAACACATAAAAACAGTCAAACTGTTTTCCACACAATTATACAGATTGTTCTTCTATTTACAATATATATTATGGCATTTTTTTCTTTATAAACCATTAAAAAACAACTTTATGGCTGCAGTAGTGATGACATCTCTAACCTCTGAAGATAAGATCAAAACGAATTAATAAAGCATAAAGATCAGCAATGTTGAAAGAATTTGAGCACTTTTTCACTAGATTTATAAGGATGCTTTGTTCTGCTTGGCCCTCACACATCATGCAATCCACAAACCAGGTTAGCAGGCACTGCGACGTCTGAAAAGGAAGAAGAAAATGTGATTTAAGAGGGCAAAGTTTATCATTTCATGTCGGCCCACAAAATCTCACCACAACATAAGCTCACTACTTCTAGTGCTAAGAAATGGCATTTTGATTTCTTAATTGATAGAGTATAATTGTACAAAAAAAATGGTTCTCAAACTTACCAGAGCTACAGAGTGAACTTAAATTTTAGTTTTCTTTAGACGGATGTTTTGTGTTTATGTTTAAACAACTGGTTAGTGTTAGTTCCTTTAAATAGGTGCGTATGTAATCTGTTTATTAAAAAAAACATATGTAAACTTTAATAACGGTTCAGGTACCAATTTTCTTTGGGTTGGGGAGATTCAGGTTGTCCATGATTTTTACAAACTCCTCCACGTCCTTGGTTAGACGAGGGTTGTACTTGCGTTCCTCACCGACTGTACTAACTGTCTGGCCTGATAAAACACAAATATAGAAAACAAAACAATGAAAACATACACTGTAAAAACACTTTAATAAAAACATTGTGATCACACTGTGTCACAATTTTTTTATGATTATAAATGAGTCTAAAATCAGTTTTCAACCCCATCTTGACACAATCTGTAAGACAGGATGCAATTTTAAGAAAATAAGAAATAGAAACTAAGAATATAAGAGTTTCAACCAACCTTTGTAGTCATGTGCTGGGTAGAGGAGGCAGTCCTCTGGCAGACTGAAGATCCTCTCATGGACTGACTGGTAAAGCCTTTTAGGAGAACCTAATATGACCAAGAAGGACCAAATTAAACTCTTTATTCAAAGGATTGTTTAGAATATTCAACCTGTGGATCCAAAACTGTTTAAGGTTTATTTTTTTTTAAGACTAAGCAGAAGTGAATTTTATGTAATGCCGCCCTCATGTGTCCCTTATGTTTATTACACTTCAAAGAAAGTCCCCTAGAGGGAGGTAGAGAACACGAACCTACCCTGCTGGAAGTCTGTTCTGCCACAGCCTCTGATGAGCAGAGCGTCCCCAGTGAACGCCATGCTCTCATCGTCTAACACCAGGGTTACACAACCATTAGTGTGTCCTGGTGTCTCTCTCACCGTCAGATGCTGAATTTCAGAGGGGTAAAAACAAACAAAAAAACATTAGCTGCGCATGATTTTTAGCTCAGATCTCTTTTATCTCCATATTTTGGATTAGAGGTCTCAATGTTTATCATGCATTTGAAACAAAATTCCAATATATTGATTAAAAACCTTTAACACAAGAAGGGAAAAAAAAATTTAAAAAATAATAATAAAAATCGCCTTACGTGTTTTCCAAAGGGGATCTTTTCCCCATCTGACAGCTGTATATCTGCCGAGGCACCGCTGTGTTTAGAGATGGCGCTCTTCAGCCCTGCGATTTTTTTCTTCATCAGCCCAGTGCTGGTTATGTGGTCTGCATGGCAGTGGGTGTTTACTACCATAGCAACAACAAGACATAAAACAGCCTCTGTTAGGTGCTGTCACTAGAAATAATTTATTACTAATAAGCAAAGGTGGCATATTTTATTATTTTATTGAGGAAGAAAGGTCTAACAACCCTTTTACGAGCTGATTTTTAACAACTATTAGAAGCTGATAATCATCTTTAAATAACATTGACTTTAGCCTCAAACTGGCTAGTTCATCTACTTTATTAATTGTCAAAAAAAGGATGATTACCTGTATCAAATAATTATTACCAAAAGGAAAAGTAATGTTTTCAGACCTTTAAACATTTTTATCATTACAATCCTACACTTCTATGATTCTACAAACTACTTTAAATATCTGTGTTTTTCTGTTGCTTTGATCATGGATTAACTGCAGCGCTGCTCCTCCCCTACTTGTTGCTACACATTAGAAACCAGCCCTGTTGTTTATGGGAACGATTTCAGGTTTTACAATACAAAAGAAAAAAAAATTGTGGTATCGAAAATGTAGATTTAAAAAAATAATATTGAAATCTCCAACAACAGAATACAGATGAGGTGTGGGTTTCTGAAGTCTTGCCAGGACAGAAACCACATCTTCAAAGTCCAGCCTTGTTTGTGTGGTAGGGATGGAAATCAGCAGCTTTTTAAAGGGACCTTATTCATTTGTTTACATGTTGACACATTGTTTCTCAATTTCTCAAAGTCTTTCTGATACGATTTTGATTCAATTAAATTTACAAGTCTCCCACTAATATCTTATGTCATCCCAACATAATCAATTACACCTGTATGGCAAATAACTAACAAAATACAGTAAAAAAAATTAGATCAGCCTTTCACATTATGACACAGTAACGATACAGGTAGCATATCCTAAAGATGATGATGTGGATTCATATTTTCAGTTTGCATGAATGTAATTAGATTGTTAATGATTAAATTGATGTATTCATATCAATATCTCCATGAATACCTGCAACCTTTAGATTGAGTCCAAGCTCCTGAACAAGTTTCACATCTCTGTCAAGGGTTTCCAGCACAGGATCGATTATGACGGCTTCTTTAGAGGCTTTGTCTGCGAGCAGGTAGGTGTAGGTGCAACTCTGTGACTCAAACAGCTAAACGGGAAAAACAGGAGTGCATATCAGCAGTCAGCATCATTGGTATATATTTTCTCCACATCATTCAATGGCAGTGGTTTGTATGAAGCTGAAACAATAATAAAACTTAAAACAATCAGCATTAAGATAAGGATAAGGATGAGCAGCTCATTCATCCATTTATCCATTCATTCATTCATGTCGGGCCCATTAGCTTTAAGTAGAAAACACGGCAGCTGCGTCAGCTGCAATGTCATTGTGATGGAGAGATAACAGTAAACTGAGTCTCCGAGGTTTCATTAGGACTAAAACACAAATTTTAATTGGGTTTACACAGTAATGGGTGTCAATAAAAGAGAGAAAAGCTGCTCTGATATTAAACTGAATCAAACCAAACAGTATTTAAGGATACTAGTTGTATTTACAGTAGCATGCTAACGGCTAATAACAACTTCCTGCTGATCATAACCGGCTGTGAACAAATCACACCGTGGCATTATTCATTGAATCTAGAAAACAAAGTTTGAATGTAAACATACTTGTCTAAAGATCGGTGCCTCAGACTTTGCCATGTTGGAGACGCTCAACTTCAGAAGTTCACGCTAAGAATAGGTGTGTATCCGCGAGTTATGAGCCAATGACTGAAGACGCCCGGGCTTGTTCAGCTCACATATAGCCTTTAAGCCACGCCCACATTGCGTGTCACGAAGTACTCTGAGCTACGTGATCTTCAAAGGCGCCTTAGGGTAAACACATGCTGTACCGATAACCTAAAAACTGCTTGGTCATTATTACTTTCCTTTTGTTCTTTGCGATTTTTTATCACTATGGTACCTATTATCGATTATAAGTCGTTGAGATCTATATCTAATAATAGTTGGATTGTTTAATTGCACATCACTAATATTGATTTTAAAACAAAAGCACGACAGATATGTTGTTTTATTGCGCTAATATCCCTTGATAAAGTGCATTGACAGCCCTGAATCGCCCTTCACACCCTCTAAAAAAATGTAGTCCATCATATGATTTAAAATAACCAAAAACTGGCAGACTGTCTGTGTGAACACAGTGGATAATTGTACAAAGACAGGCAAGCTTAAGGCACATGTTTTATCGTCAGTGGGCTGACTTGGGACAAAAACATTTCTTTGGACACAAAGAACTCCCTCGTCCACGTACTCTTTATATGTATCATGTTCATTATTGTAGAATTTAGCAGAGAAAGGAGACTGATGAAAAAGAGCATTTCGATTTTTAAATTCTCAGACTTGTTTGGGAGAGCATTGCTCTTTAGACAGGTAAAGTAAAATTACTTTAAAACAAGAAAACAAACAGAGAAAACAAGTATGTTGATAAAAAGATATTGCTTTATAAGACAGTTGTTCAATTATAGATGGTGAGGGATTAAGATTCTACTTAACTACAATAAGTTAAAGATGGAGTAAATCTGAGAATGTTGCAACAGATGTGAAGCATGGTGGTAGTAGAATAATGCTTCAAGGTTCCAGTTGTAGTGGAACGCTGCAAAGTGGGTAGACTAATGAAGAGGAGCAGTAAACTTTTACTTCTCAACGGCGAGATTCTAAAACCTTTTGACCATCTGGGGTGCTTCAATAGGATAATGACCTTAAACACAAATCAAAACTGGGTTAGAAACCTTTAAGGCAGATTAACATTATGCCTCTGGAATAGCTCAGATCCAACCCTTTCAAACATGACTGTGATATACCTGGAATATAAATTGAAATCAACTCAACCTAACTTGCTAATCAAAGTGATTAACTATTAAGTAAAATGTTTTAGAAGATAGTTAAGGCTGCAAAAACAAAACAAAAAAAACCAGATATAAATCTAATTTTTAATAAACTGTAGAAGTATTGTGCATTGTTTCATTTCAAATACTGCATGTTATGTGGCTGAAGATTGAGTGTCTAGCATTAGCATTTTAAACCTTGAGTGGTTCAAATATTTGAATATTGGTGATATTGGTATGTCACTGTGAAAATTTGTAAGTTATTCTTTATCTTTGCGATCATCAATTCATTCTTCCTATTGCGAGTGCAACCAGTGTTTCTTGCAATTAAAAACAACTGAGATTTTAGTTTCATTTAAGGTTTTATTTTGATACTGGCCTCTGAAACTATCAAACAGTTTACAATTACAGTTAAATGAATGAAAGCAGAGTCAGAAAACATTTTTTTTTTAAATCCAGTAACCCAAAAGTTTAATGTCACTGTCCTTCTTTCCAAGTCTATCTATATGACAGAAATATAACTAGAGACACTTCTATACAAAAGCCAAGGCCATTACAGGGTTGCGTTATTCAATATGGAATAGACACAATCCTTAAAAAGGTTTTAATGGCACTGATTGCAGTTTGGATGATCAAATAATACATATTATTAATGAAAGAGTCAAGCATCACTTAATAGGCAATGCAGAAGACGTCGTGGATGCAGGAAAGCAACAAAACACTTAACCAAACACTGAAAGCATTTATTTCCCTTAGATTAAACTTTGGTTACATTACAGCTGCAGAGTAAATGAAACACACTTTTAAATCAAGAAAAATACAAAAACTGTTATTTCTGTATAGACCAAATCGCATAACATTTTTTTCACGCATTAAATCTAACTGCTTTTTCATTTTAAGCACTTAGTTACATCAGTGGCTGCACAAAATATAACAGACTTTCTGTTATATAACTTACTAACAATTACAGCACCTTATGGTAAGCTGTTGCAGTCAAGTTTACTAAAACAAATATTTGATTCTGAACAATTCTGTGGTTATGTCACTGATCTTATAAATATGTCTTTATTCTACAAGGCATTCAGACTCCATGTAGTCCACATACTAGGTTAGCAGGCACCGAAATATCTGCAAAGAAAACAGCAGTGAGCAAAAATGTTAGGTGTAGAGATGTACATTTTACTTGCAGAAGACCCTGTTATAAACACACAGGTGATAGTTTAACTGTAAAAAAAGATTTTTTTGGTACCTATTTTGTCCGGCTTTGGGAGATTCAGGTTGTTCATAATCTCCACAAATTCATCCTTGGACATTGTCAGGCGAGGGTTAAACTTGCGTTCTTCACCGACCGTGGAAACAGTCTGACCTGATTCAACAAAAACAACAACTCCATATGAAATGCAGGACCTTTGTGGAATAACTTATAATGGCACTAATCAACCTTAATATATTGATTCATTTAAGCAAACCAGATCATCTTTAAAACATCTATTTTTTTTTACTGAATATAAAAACTCAACCTACATTTTATTGCTCAATAAAACATTGTTTTAGGTGTGTTTTTTGCTTGACGTTGACAAAAACACCACAAAGATACCAAGGAAAAACTCTTGAGTTAAGTTTCTTAAAAGATTGTTGAGGAACTTCCACAGGTTTTCCTTTCACTCAACTTTCCATTTATATGCTTGGAAACCGCACTTAGCAGTTTGGGGAATTTAACCCAATTTGTTATTCTTTTTTGATGCGATTGTAAAACTATTCAAGGAAAAAAAAAAAAGTATTGTAAATAAAAAACATTCTAAGATCATAAATCGATCTACCTATCTATCTAGAGCCTAATAAATTTTTTATTTGACGTAATAAACATTATTTGCATGTGTTTTTTAACGCACTAACCTAAATAGTCGTGTGCCGGGTAGACGAGGCAGTCATCAGGCAGTGTGAAGATCTTTTCGTGAACTGAATCATAAAGACATTTTGCACAACCTGTAACAGAGATTTAACAATTGCATATTAGTATGTAGCATATTTTAGAAGTGTACGCAATTGGATTATTTCCAAACTATTTCATGTTCACGTTTCCACAAGTACTACAAAATAGTAACATTTTCAAAGGTTTAAAAATAAATAAAACAAGAAACAACTCATTCATTCTTTTTTTTTTTATTAAACTCATTAAAAAAAGAAAACTTTTCAGTTTCATTGCAGAAAGTTTCCTAATACATACTTATGGTTCATTGAACTGCTGCTTCCAAACTTGAGGTAAGAAGATGTGGAAACTCATTGGTTTGAATGAGGTGGTTTAGTAACACACAGGACGTTATGCCCGAGGACTACGATTGGGAAACTCAGTACATGTGTTGACAGTTCCATTCAGAACAAGGAAGTGTCATGACATGAGCCTACCCTGCTGGAAGTCTGTTCTGCCACAGCCTCGGATGAGCAGAGCGTCTCCGGTGAAAGCCATGCTCTCATCTCCTGATACGAGGGTTGTGCACCCATCCGTGTGTCCTGGTGTTTCTGTCACAGTAAGGTACTAGAAAAAGGAGAAACCAGTCAGCACCTTGCATGTTGGAGCTAAATGAAATGTTTCAAATTTTATTGGTGACAGGCACAATAAAAAAGTCAAAGAAAATAGATTTAATACCAACAAGCTAATATCTGATATCAGTGTTTTCACTACAGGGAGATAAAATGGTTGTAAACAGTTTTAGAGCCTTATTACGTGTTTTCCAAAAGGGATTCGGTCGCCTTCCGACAGCAGGATATCAGCAGAGGCACCGCTGTGTTTAGAGATGGCGCTCTTCAATCCGGCAATTCTTTTCTTCATCAAGCCAGAGCTTGTTATGTGGTCTGCATGGCAGTGGGTGTTTACTACCACAAAAAAAATTATAAAAACACATTAATGAAATACAGGTTAATGTATAAAATGATGTAGGTGTGGCTTATTGTATTTTTTTAGATTTCATCCAAGTTATTTCAAACTAGACATTTTCAGGTCCACAGGATGTTTCATCCAGATTATGCTTTCAACCCATAGCCACCTGGGGGGACATTTCCTACCTACTTTGACAATGTAGAATTATAAATAACTTGCAATTACATTTCTTAGAGGGTAGGCAAGGCGGTGCAGTTTGTAGCACTGTTGCCTTGCAGCAAAAAGGTCCTGGGTTTGAATCCCGCCTAGTTACTTGCTGCATGGAGTCTGCATGTTCTCCCCATGCATTCATGAATTCTCTCTTGCTGTCTCTCATTAACAGTCCAGAAATGTGACTGTGAAGTTAAATCAATCTTGACTGGTGTCTCTAAATTACCCCCAGGTGTGAGCTGGTAGTAGAAGATCGATGCAGTATTCTTACTCTACAGTATAACAATATGGCCATGATTCAAAGCATGGGTAGGTTATCGGTTTAGAGAGGTTTTAAAAAGTTACAGCTATGTTAAATCTTTCAGTCATGGCATTCCTAAAGCCTGCCGCAATAAGCAATAAATCAGTTAATTGGATCATAAACGTAAACAAGCTCAATACTTTCTGTTTGCATGCTTGTTTGTATTCTTTGCGTCTGCCTTTCCTTTTTTACTATTAAGGCTGGAGGACAAGAGGTTTCATTCTGTTTCCAATAACCCCTCCCCTTTCCCCCCCATTTCTTAGTCTATGGAGGAGTGCACTGCCAGGCACGTGGTCTCCTAATGTTCCTCAGAGTGAGAGCAGCTGCAGTGTCCTCAGTGCGAGGAACATAACGAGAGACCCATGACTGGTTTGCTATTCCTCAGTATCAGTCACTGGAAAAACGCAAATCGAGATCCGGAAAAACAGAGACGGAATAGTAACAACTAAAAGCATAACAACTAAACCATAATCATCTGATATAGATATCCAAGCTGAGATATACTAAAACCGATGGGAACATCTCCATCTTCCAGACGATCCATGCTTTATACGATGTTGAATCCATGAACAGCAAAACAAAGACGGAGTGCAAAAAGGTGCATGCTCACAGACACTGTAGTTCACATACTCTCTGTATAGATACTGACCTTCAATGCCTTTGAATATTGAGGCTATTATAAAACCATCAACTTTTCCTGTTTTCTTTGTCTGAGCCTAATCATTAATATTTTCAAAAGCATCAGTTTAGTTTATAGAAACTTAACATTGCATTTTATTTTACTTTTTGTCTGCGCAGTTTCTATTCCCATTTCATCGTTTTCAGATTTGTCTGGTTTTCTTTCAAGTTCTTGTTTTGTTACACAGACTGAAAGTCCATTTCTGGTTGTTTAAAAGTCTATACTTGCTTTATAATGACATTACAATTAGTTAAAGAAGGTGTCCAAATGACAATATCATAATATATCTCTTAGTTTTAGGACTATTTTTTGACCAGCAATACTGGTTGTCGTGACAGGCCTAAAGTTCAAAGTTCCTTTATCAAGACAAAAGAGATAGTAGCAGTAATATAAAGTGCAGAATAACCCAATGCTGCTTCTATCTGACTTCTTTCTGTACACTACCTGTCAGCTGGCTGAAAGAAGTCTGCTACACTTTTTAATCACTTGCAAGAAATACTATTTTGTCTCTTTTAAATATATTAATCCTGCTGCCAACATCATGGACAGTCCTGATGTGGAAGTAAAGTGTGCACCACCCATCTTTATCATTAAGATAACGCTGTTGTAAAATAATGGGTGGCATGTCTTTTAGGCTGTTGATGACAGGATAATTCCCCAAACAGATAACCCATCTGATAATCCAGCATATATCAGTTTAGTATAATTCTGTTACTAAACCCTGTGAGATTCTAATAGATTTTAAATAACTTTGAAATCACAGATGATAGAAGGCTTTTATCAAGTCCAATTAACATTTCAAATTTCTGTTTAATGATGTTTAACTTATTGATGCAGGAAGGTCAACTGGATAATGTGGAAATGTTACATAACTACTGTTCAAAAAGTTGGTCACAGACCAAAATGGCTCCACAAGAAGAGAACCAGCCTCATAAAACCTGTTTAAACCATCTATAAAACTTTGGTTTATTGATACTCAGATGTGCAAACATTCCTATTATCACTTTTATCAGCTTGTGTGGACAGTCCTGATCTGAATTTCATGTCCAGCTGCTTCCGTTTCTACCATCCTCTCGTCCGAAAATATGTTTATATGTTGAATATTTCAATTACATGGTAGTATTTTTCTTAGGTAGCATATCATTCAATGCCCGATTATTATTCTTATCCAGTCTATTGTTGTTTATTTGTATTTTTTTAGCCGAAAAGCTTCAAATTTACAAAATCCCAGTTCTATTCTATAAAGCAAAACACTAAGTGTATAATCTTCTGCACAATAAGCATTTAGCACAACTATTAAAACTAGCTTTGTCCATATATAAAATCAAAATGTTATTAAATGTTACAGGTAGTAATAATACACATAATTTTGATACAGCAATCAATAGGTCTTCTTTTTTTGTAAACATTTTTTTATTTTTCATTCGTTATCCAGGTTTCCTTAAAATCCTTATGATAATAAAAGACACACTTCCTAGTTTTGTGCAAGGTTACCATGCTGTCAGCCTAAAAAAATACAAGGAAATAGGTTTTAAGTAAATAATGCATGTTTAAGGTATGTTAAATGAACAAATGACACTGGAGCATATTTCTGATTAGTTCTCTAATTCATTAAAAATATTTTTAAAAGAGCTGACATGAAATAGTTTTTGTTTGGTGGTACAAAAGTTGTTTGCTTAGGGGTTACAAATTTGGGCATTATCTGTCAAAGCAGTGAATCTGATGTATTGTGTCTTCTTCTGCATGTATTATAGAGATTACCATTGGGACAGCACAATTCACAATTCCTTTCCATTCACCAGAAAAAAAGTGAATGGAAAGGAACAGAAATTGGCAGCTCAGCCAAAACATTCATACAAATATACCTGCTAAAGTCAGATTGAGCCCCAGCTCCTTCACCAGGGCTAGGTCCCTGTCAATTGTCTCCAGCACAGGATCAATAATAATGGCCTCTTTGGTGTTCGTGTCTGCCAGCAGGTAGGTGTAGGTGCAGCTCTCCACCTCAAATAGCTAAACGGGAAAAACACATGAGAAGAGGCGTTACTCTGCTATGGCAGTAAATATAGGTCATGTTCTTCACGTCCTGCTCGTCTTCATTAGATACCGTTTGTGTGGATGCAAAAGCAATTTGTGCCAAAAACGTAACTGACAAAAAAGGAAAAGATCAAACTAAGACCTTCTGTCAATGAGAATAAGCACCAAAAGGTTAAAAACAGATGTATTTAGATATTGAATTACTGAATTGTTTAAAAAATGCATAAAATAAACTGCAACGTCATGGTGATGAGGGTATATGATGGTGCTAAACGTGCAGCTTTACAGCCTAGCTTAGCTCTGTTTGAACAAAACAACATTAAGGTTCCTCAAATAAACAAAACGTTAGATTGCTAGCTGTTAATCCTCCTGCTTCCTGCAGCTTTTATCTTATAACGACCGTGAAGGTTAAACATTTTCAGAGCTCCTCTAATTTAATATAATACCAAACTAATAAAGGCATGAACTAATAAAACGTGGACCTACTTGTCTGAAGAGCAGTCCTTCGGTCTTCGCTGTCCTGGAGCAGTAAAACCTGGCGTTGACCGCGGCAGAGCTCAAGCCGGGGGAGAGGCGCCTGCTTTGGGTTGCCGCATAACGCGAGCCCTCGGTGTTGTATCCGAGTCGAAGCGACAAGGCTACAGCCCGATGAATCGGTCTCACCCTTGTTAATACAGAGCACATTTTCTGTCCAAACTAAGAGCGAGGTTCGAACCACCAGCTGGTTGGAAGGGGAACCCGAAACCCGTCCGGTAAGATTTTGACGACGTGACCTCCTAGACTGCTACAAATACAAAGTCATCCCAAAAAAACTGAGCTTCTTAATCAGTCTCTGCTCACACAGGCCTCACCCAGTCCTTTCCAGTCTTCTCTTATCTCTACTATACACCGAATTTGGGGTTTAAAACATCAAAATCCGGGATTTTCCGCTTTGATCAGGATACTTCCTTTAAACCGGTGTGATGTTCTAAAACTGGGTCAAAACTGTCAGCTGTCGCGCGCAACCATTTCCGAGGCGCGCTCATAATAACTGACGTAGACACAACATCAACGTCGCGTACGTGACAAATGTATCATAGTGTTTCATACCAACGAAACCAAACCTTGTTTTGTTTTGTTCGTGATGAATGTGCCGACATGTTCATACAAATACACAAGGACGTGCACAGACGCACATATATTTATATAGGGAATACATTTATAGTGAGACTCAATGGAGTTATTGCATTTAAAGCCATAACGGAAACTTGAGATGCATAGGTTGATAAAGAAGTGAACCTTGTTTTATCTGATATGTGTTTAACCTTGTTATTATTGGTGAACACTTTAAGTATAAAACAAGCTGAATGCTTTAAAAATAATTAAAACTAGAGAGAGAGAGAGAGAAACAGGCATGTGATTATGGTAGACTTTTGTACATTAAAATGTTATTTAACATTTTTTATTTTTATTAGAAACCTCTTGGCTCATTATATGTGTTCGTTATGCTACCAAAGAAGAATTAAGCTAGTATAAGGCATCAAAATGAACTTGCATACAAATGCTGTCTTTTAATTACACGCTTCATCAACTGATCAATGCCGTTTTTCTTCTATTAATTATGTTACAAACACCCATGGCAGTTAGATTGTTTATCTTCAGTAAAATAATTAATTTGGCTAAAGGTTTCCCCTCCTTTCTGCATTAACTAGTTTGTTCAGAATTTTTTGCCTTTAGGCCACTATTACCCTTAAGAAATTAACAAAAATTTCCAGAGACCATTTAAGACACCCCACTTACCAAATAAACCCTAATGCCAATAGATTGGCTACTAAAATTTTATTTTGTGAAGCTTATGTTATAATCAAAACATAAAGGTCAAAAGGTCAACCAGTATCAAAGATGGTGATAAAAGGTTTCCAACACCGTGTTCGGATCTGGCGGCTGCATCCTCCAAATGCCAGATTCATCGGCCGATTACGTAATAGAGTGGCGCCGTGGCCTGTTCAGATTGGAAGACTTCTTCGTATGCAGCAGAATGCAGACTTCTCTTCACTGTTTTGAAGGACAGGTGCATTGTATCCGCCGTAGCGTTGGGTATCCCGTGATTCATTGCAAGTCCAAGCAAGCCGGCTGCTTTGGAAACAGTGATGAATATTGTAAGTGCAGTTTGAAACAATTAAAGTACGTGAATATTTCCATCTTAAATTAATGAAAATGTCTGCTTTTTTAATGGTTATCAAGTCAAATATATGGCAGGTAATGTTTGGTTTATTGAAATGTTTTATCTATGACTGTGTAAATTTGTTTGACCGACATTTAAGCACAGATTCCAATATCTTTGCAGTGTATGATCCACAGATCTGTGACACAGTTCTGCTGCTGAAGCTCCTCAACAATGAAATTAGCAACAGAACTGTAGTAAGAAGTTTGGCATCCATTCTTTGCATGATTTTATTAAGTAACCTAATACAGAAACATTATAATTTGTATTTTTCAAGAATTTTAAGATCAACATATTTGGGTTTGTTACTTAAGAAATAATTCCCATCCCTCTAAGCAAAATGATTTTGAAAACTGTATCCAATAACAGAGGCAAGATTAACAAAAACAGAAAAAAAAGTTGAATCAAACATTTAATCTTCAGACCTGAAAGAAAAGAATATTCCATATCACTTTATGTGGGATATAACATTAGTACTACATTTGAACAACAAAATAAAATATGTGGCTAGTGTTTCCTTAAGTTCTTTAAGATATGTGGGGTACACATCTGCTTCCTGTCTTATGTGATGATCCTCTCTTGCAAACCAACTTCCTGATTAAACAATATATCATACCTTCCCATAGACCAGACAGGTGGTGGTGTGAGCCCAGCTTTTTCCCATATCTGGACCTTTGTCATCAATGTGGGCCACACCCTCCAGAGTGTGGAATCAAATCGTCCCAAATGCCCCTAAATTCAGTACATTGTCAAAAGTATTTACTCACCAGCCTTGAGAACATTTTATGACTGGATTTGGTTCACAGTTGGCATCTCATCACAGTTCCATGCTGGAATTCACTGAGATCCTGAGAGCGACTCATTCTTTCAGTTAAAAAAAAATCCTTTATTGATCTCAAAGAGAAATTAAATGTTTGAGTAAATCACTGGGTTTTTGTTTTTAGTTTTTTTTCCAGTTAATGTAGGTGTTGATAGCCATAGGCAGGAAGGATCTTCTGTATCTGTCTTGCACCAGATCTGTAGAAGCCTCTTCCTGGAGTCACTCTGTTGTCATTTAAAAATCTTCTGAAGAGGATGCTCTCTGTTGTCCATGATCTTCTTCACTTTATGAAGAAACACCGAAGGACCTAAGGTTCCTTAGGAAAGGGCGTGCAGGTGGCGCAGTGGTTAGTGCACACGACCCATGTATGGAGGCCTTAGTCCTCGACACAGGCGACTCAGGTTGGAATCTGGCTTGTGGTCCTTTCCCGCATGTCTCTCCCCCTCTCTCATACCCCCTTTCCTGTCAGCCTACTGTCAGAAAAACGAGCCACTAGTGCTCAAAAAAAAAAAAGGGTTCCTTAGGAAAAACAGTCCCCTCTGTCCCTTCTCTTAGATGGCTTCACAATTGCATTTCCAGTCTAGCTGTATGATGGCATCTTCAACAGTGATAAGCAAAATGCAGGGGGTCCTGATAGTGGCTTGTTTGTTTGCTGTGGTGAACTAACAGAAGTCTCTCTAGGACCTTCTCTGATATTGTTCTGCTGGAGATTGCCTCTTCCTGCATGCCTATTTCTTTCTCTTATATCGCTTCTGTATACTCCTCATTAATTCCCTGTCTCCCATCTTAAAGGCTTGTTCTTCTTGTTAAGTAGGTGCTTCAGATCAGGTGTTTCACAGATGTTTTTAAAAACTGTTTAAAAACTTTGCACCTGTGACCATGCAAGTGATTGGAACACCTGATTCCAATAATTTGGTGAGAAAATACTTCTAGCAATATAATGTTTACATTTTATGCATAAGTTTGTTGCTTTTCCCTTGAACCAGTTATTGCTCTGTACGAATCACAAACAACTGAACATACTCTCAGATACTGAACGTTGAGTCGTTTTTAGGAGAAAAAAAACAGTCAAAGATTTCACCTATTCCACTTTTTTGATCATTTTATAGCCACAAAATAAATAATAATAAAAAAAAGGTCTGGTTGCCTGTATATAACTTTAAATATATGGTATTTAAAACCCGCTGCACTAATGTTCGACATCAGTATTGTTAGATATGAAAAACATAGAGGGGCTATCTTCATTCAGGTCAGTCACCTTGCTTAATGGACAGCATATATAACTTATCAGCTATACGTCCTTATCAGAAAAATTACATGGAGTCTGAACATGTTATGCAGCTGTTTTTATTACTACTATTATTACTATAAATATTTTGTGTTTTATTACTTTCCATTGCATAAGTTTGCACAACAGAAAAGTGTCAGACAATATTAACATTGGTGATATCTGTTGGCTTGTTCTACATTTCAATGCCACTCTGATAAAACTCTACAAAGCCTTATTATCAATTATATCAGCTCAACGGTTGTGTTTAATGATAAGACCAACTGCCTGAGAAACAGATCTCTTATAAAATAATCTTTATTGTCACTTATTTCAGAGATGAATTGATTAATGACACACTGTTCGTCACAGCTGTCGTGGTGCCCTTCAATACTTCTGGTTTGATCTGAAACAAACATTACAAATAGAGCAGAATTAGCTTCAAATGTAGTTTTGTTTATATAAAATATGTGACATAAGATCAAATTAAAGGATAATTAATCTGTTAATGGCAGCTCTACTGTATATGTGTTGTATGCCTTATCAGTACTATTAAAAACAAACCATTTACCTTGTGTTTTTAGTAATGGGCCACCCATTTTATTCTGCCCTAAATTTAAGGCAAAATAGGTACTGAATTATATAAACAAAATAGAACTTTAGGTTATAAGTGATTGATTATTGCTCACCCTAAAGGCCCGCCCTTTTAAAAGTTCTGATAACCGACAAGTTAATATGCTCTTTGTTGTTGTATGATTCTTATTTGCTCATGATTTGAAGAAAACAATAATGAGCCTGCAAAAAGTCCATTAAAGGTTACTAAGATTTTCTTGAAATAGATTTATTTGCACTTAATTTGAGCTGGAAAGAAAATTGGCCACTGGAATAAAAACTTTGCATTAAAAATGAAAACACAAAAGCAAACATTTGTATTATCTTATTTCAAATACAGAACATAAAACTGTCTTATTTAAGGGTCAAAATAGAAATTTCATTGGCAGATCGTTTTTCTTACCTGCTCAAACAGATATGCTTATTTCAAGAAATATTAACTTATTTTTACATGATCATTATTGAATCCGTGTCTTAAATATATAAGTAGCTTTTCCTTCATAGCACAATTTTTAAAGTCAATGAGGCAGATAAGAACAAGTTGTTTTTAGACAGCAAGTTATTTACCTCTGTGACTCTTTCAACCCACTGGAGAAGGTGAGTAACTCGGCTGTAGACGCCTGGTTTATTGGGCCGAGCACAGCCTTCTCCCCAGCTCACCACCCCTGCCAGCCTCCAGTCCCCATTAGGAGTCTCACACACCAGGGGTCCTCCACTGTCCCCCTTAAAAAAATCAAACAAAACAGGACTGAGTGTTAAGATCATAACGTGGTGATTCATTAGTCTTTGAGAATATGCTTATGAAAATACTCCTTGCAAAGAACAATCCTTTTTTAGATGGTTTCTCAAGCCCTCTGTTGGTTACAGCAGATGTGAAATACTTGTTGTGAAATAGCACCATATAAATAACCTGAAATAAAGAGAAATATGTCACCTGGCAAGAATCCACTCCCCCTGGGATGCTACCAGCGCAAATCATCCGTGGAGTAATGAAGGCCCCATAGACAGTCAGGCTGGAGCAGATGGAGCTAGCTATTACCTTCACCTGAGCCTGTCGTAGATCTTCTGACACAAACCCTTAGACACAAGAAACAACACAAACAAAGAATATTAAGATTTAATCTTAAAACAACTCCTAAATGTGTTAATTTAAATTATTTTTAGATAATTCTCCACAAAGTTTGGCAAGCTAAGTTGAAGCTTCCTCTAGTTTTTTGTTGTATTTCATCACCAATCTGTAAGCAGTGGTTTAGTTTTATGGTTAAGAGGCTATTGGGGAAAATGAATTCCTTGTAGTTCACCTCCTTCGTGGGTAAATCCCCAGCCTGTGATCCAGCAGGGTGTCCCGGGGATGAAAGTCTCATTTGGTCTTGGTAAACACACTGGCCGCACCCCACCTGTAAAAAACAGGTCAAAACTATCACATTGCAACATTTTATAACAGGTATAATCCAAGGGGTAAAATGATAAAGGTCTCTGAAGGGTAAAGGTCCCAAAGGCATCTTTTGTCACAAGAAACCAGTTAGCTCTTGTTTTGCTTTAAATTATTTTTCTCAAGCTAAAAACTTTTACACTTTAGAGTTATAAAACAAGTCAAGTAAGTTAGGAGTGGTGTACCTGTTCAGGTAAATAGTACACTCACAAAAATATTTAATCCAAATATTAAGATTTATGTAAATTTATCGCATAACGAAATCCCATTTAATTTTTTTTTCAGATATTTTTAAGACCTATTAAATAAACTTTATAGGATGCATATTCATTAGTTTAATATAAATGATCTATTTAAAATACATATTGCCAGGTGTATGTATTTAGAATGAATAAAGTATATTTAGACAAAATTAAAACTAATTAGTGTATTTATTTCAATTGGATACATTTTTGTGTTTGAATTTATTCTGCAATTCAAGCTATAAATGTTGTGTATTTAGAATAAATGCACTTAGTATTAGTATTAGGTATTTTTAGAAAGTATACTTTATTAATACTAAATATATAACCTTATGATAATGTATTTGAAAAAATAAGCTTTATTATACAAACGAGTATGCGTCATGTAAGGTTTATTTGTGTAAAATGATCAAAAAAAAAATAAGTAGGAATTTGTTATGTTATTAAATTACATAAACCTTAAAATTTGGGTGAAAAGCAGATTTCGGTGAAATCCTGTTCATGCAGATGCATAGTTTCAGACATTCATACACAGACATGCATAAATTTCATTTTCATACTGAATTAAAACGACTTAACCTTTTTACTCATTTATCGTGGATGAAATAATACTACAGCGTAAAAAAAAAGCAATTTTTAAAAAGTAAGAAATGGGTGCCCCGGCTTGAATTTATAAGCTATTTTCTCTAATCTATAAAGTGTTAAATTTGGTGAAAATCCTCTACCTATGTCAGATTAAAATGCTGCAAGATGCATTTCAGTCCAATGTTCTGTTTTGTTTCCTGTTTTTTTTGTTTTGTTTTGTTTTTGTTTTTTTTTCGCACTATAAAGTATTATTCTGGCTGGGTGTTACAGTATGCTTCAGAGAAGTAAAGTTATGGGTTTTTAGACATATGAACACTAAACCAGCGGCCAGTTACGTCAATAAACGCACTATGGATGTATTAATTTCCCTATTTTCCTTTTAATTTTAAGACCGTGGTCTATTCTCAACTTTGTCAGTAGATGGAGCTATTTCTTTCTTACCAGTCATGTCCATGGTGGTGATGGTGCGCAGGAGGCCCACATCATAGTCATTGTTTTGCTTGTTAAATTGAGGATGGTGGTGTATCTGGAGGGCTCGGTGGCGTTTCCCAGGGGAGTTGTGTGCGATGCTCACTGTGCCCACCACTACCAACCAGTCTGCTACTTCAAACATGTCGTTCCTGAACAGAAGCAGAAGAATTAGTTTTATGGGCAAGCTTCAAGTTTAGTTTCAAGTACTGACTTATGGATCTAATTGATAGCAATATTTTTCCCATTTGGATGTCACTTTGTCTTAATTTTCTATTCAGAGTCGCATATTGGAAAAGTTAAATGTCAGTTATAAAATTTGCACAGACAAAACAATTAAAAACAGACCCACTGACAACAGGTTTCAAGGTTGCAGAGAAAAGAAGCTGTTTTTCTATTACGGTTGCATATCTGACAATCTTCTTATTACAGATAGTGAAGCAAGAAGTTTCTTTTAAGTAAAGTCCATCATTTATTGATACAGTTGAAGCTGATGTGTTTTTTTAAATAGTTTCTCTAATATGTCTACCTGTCAAGCTTCTAGAATGGTCTTCACAAAGCCTCGACCCGAACGCTATTCAAAATCACTGGACTATGATTGAAAGCTGCTTCTGTGGCTGGAAACTGACCCTTTTAAACAAACCAAGAAGACAAATCTCCAGCAACCTACTACTGGCTTTAAAAGATGTCAAAATTGAGCTTGCTAATGGACACCTACCAAAATATTGGTCGGAGTCTGTAGTATCTGTGGTGCCTTACAAAAGCATTCACACCCCTTTAAAATCTCACATTTTGTCTTCGTTGGAATTTTATTATGGAGGACCAGGGAAGTCAATGAAAAAGAAAAACAGGCACTTCAAAATATTTATGCAATAAGGAATCCAACTTGAAAAGTTTTTTTTTAATTGCAAATTTTAAATAGAATTATTAAAGAGGAATTGTACATTGGATTTATTAATCCATTATTGAATACCGCAATTTGGAAATCTATTTTCAAGTCCTGTTTCTAAATGGAGATTTAAAAAACACAATTCATAAATTTGATTATAAACATCTTTCCTAATCACGTATTTAGAAAGGTAACTCCTTATTCCATGTCCATGTTCTTTTTTATTTTGCATGCTTAAATCTGTTTAGCAGTTCTATTTTCTCTTTACTTGACCTTCTCCATTTTCCTTTCCCTTCTGGTCCCTGAGCACACTGGAAACCAGTTAAACCAATCCCAGTTGCTCCCTCAGATGTAACCAGCCCTCTCATTGGTTAGAATGTCACACTTGATTAAAAAATGACCAATGAGGGAGCTTGTTACATCGAGGGGCAACTGGGATTGCTTTAACTGGTTTTGAGTGTTTGTTCAGGAACCAGATGGTAAAAAAGCTAAAATGTGCAATTAGAATTTTTTTTTTAATTGAATTACTAATTGTATGATTTAAATAGCTGTTTATTCTTTTACAGTGACTCTCTTGGTCCCCCATATTTTATTGGGTTAGTCATGCAAAGTCCAAATTGAGGGTCCTGTGCAACTGACTGCCTTCTGAATTGAACTTTACATCCTATACAGATATGGGATTATAATTAAATTAAATTCAGTTTATTTATATACAACGACAATTCAATCAAATCACACAGTCAGCTTTGTTAAAAGTTTTCTATCTAAGGAAAACCATCTGATTTCATTGACTCATTAAAACCATTCTGTACTGCACTGCTTTGGATTGAGACAATTTTTGAGTACTAAAACAATAAAAATAAAATATTTAAATAAATAAATATGTTGATGAATTAAGGGTAATCACAATAACAATACAGTTACAGCCATATTTCATTTGGTCACTCAGTGCTGTAATTAACTTTTACTTTTTACCACAGCTCTGCAAATCATTTAATAAGCAGCTTCTTGTCTGAAGTGGGGCTCAAAATATCACCAGCGAGTGCTCAGAATCCCAATTAAACATTCAAGGGGCTGTTTGGTAGAGTCCCAGCAGACAGAGCACCATCTGCCTGGTTTAGGCTCTTGGTTGTATTTTATGTTTACGTACTCAGATTTACAGATTGATCAACGACCTTTTCCTAACAGCAAGACTAATGAAAATTACTGCCTGACCGAGCAACGCTTTTGGTCTGTATTTTTATGTTCTCCTCATAAGTCTACCTCTTACTCAACAAAGCAGTGAGCTGCAGTGATGACCCAGTGAGCAGAGATGATGGCACCTCCACAGACGTGTTTCCCCCTCCAGTGCATGCTGACTTGCCAACCCCAAGTGCTCTCCGAAGCTATGGTCCCACCCACAATACGTCGGCGGTCACTGACAGTAACCTGACAGTCTGGATTTGAGATGACGATAAAGAGTTACGCAAGAGCTACCAAAATACACTCCAACATTTTAACATTTACCTTTCTATAATGGTGTTCTGCATACATGTATCTTTCAGTGACTTTATCTGTCTTTACCTGCAGTGATGTTTCCCGTCTGGTTGGCTGGGTTCTTAGACAGAAAGGGCACTTGACTTGGGACATTGCAGCTCCCTCCTGCGTCACAGGAGGGAGGTGATTCATCTGTGTCAGATGGGAATGCCAGGAACTTGACTGATAGGAAGAGACAAGAAAAGCAGTAAGATGACAGAATAAGTTACTTTAAACTGACAGTGAAGCAAAGATGCACTGTGGAATAAATCCATCTCATGAAATAAATCAGATGCTTGCACTGTATTTGAGTTTCCTGATGGAATGATTAAATGACACTTGAAAACTAAGGACAAATGACTTATTTTAACTTTGTCCATATGCTGACCCTCTACTCATCCTCCACTTTTTCCTCCCACTTAACTTTCCTTTAATATGCTTCTAAACAGGACTCAGTGAACCCCTCAGTATTTCTTTTTATTTAAATGATATTTTGTGGCTTATTGATTGTCCTTGCGGAGGGTCTAAGTGAATGCCTGCTTGACAACTGTCTAGTCAGTCAACTTGTGCAGGAATCTGTGGGCCATTGCATATTAATAACATTTGTCTGCTATAATGTTTTTCCTGTCTTTATTAGCCCTTTGCTATATTTGAATTTTCTAAAATAAACCATAACTATGAAAATGTGAAAAAGAAATATGCTTAAAACATAACACTTTATATTCAATGAATCTATATAACATCTACTAATAAGTTTAATAATTGATCTTTCTAGTGATATTCTAATTTATCTATATGTGCCTCTATTCTACCATCTAAAACAAATAATATATTCTGGGATTTCATTACAAAAATCACACCTCTGTGTAAAGTATTCTGTTTATTTATAATTTCCAAGTTCAAGTCAAGGCTGATGGGCTGGTGAGCGGTCATCCTGTAAAATCGCCATCTCATCCTCCCTAAGCTGCTCTTTTGCAATTTGAGCTAAATTCATCCTGGCACTGACATTCCATCCCAAATGGTTGGGAATTAATTATTAAGGGTATGTGAAGACGGGAGTTAAATAACAGCTAGTTTGTTTCAATTAATCTGGATTACTTTGTTTCATAATATTTGTGAGTATCAAACAACAGAAACATAGATTTATATGATGCTCTATCATCTATGATCTGTATCATTTAGCTAATGCTCTTAAGTAGGATTCCATTTACAGTTTACCTAAAACTGGCTAGTAATATTACTTACCTAGGAGAGCAGAAATGATGACCAATTTAATACCAAGTGGGATTCCCACTATTGCGAGCAGTTCACGAGATGAAAATGCATGACGGTTTGCACCTGCAAGCAAAATACAAACAACAAAAACAAAGAGAGTTTACAGATTCAATGGTAAAGAAAATGTGGCTGGAAAGTTGAAATCCTACATTTTCTAGCATTCAATTTTTCTAGTCTATTCAGTGTCCACTTTGAGTCACAGATTAGCCCTGCTGCTGCTGGGATCTTATCAAGCATTGCAAGAAGTCCATTTAGACCATGACTAAAAAAATCAGAGGAAGTCTTGAAAGTCCAAGGTTTGTGTTCCATTATATTGCACGACTAATGTATTTCTATGGAGTTACGATTGCTTGAGTGTTTCATCATTCTGTGCCCGGTTACCAGTGCCGTCTAATAGGCAGAAGTATGCAAGGCTATCTGACACTCTATTAACCTGTCAGTGAGCTTTAAGTTCAACATCCAGGGTCCTGCTTCATAATTTTACTCATTCAGTGTCAATTTTTCCAACTTTTTCAGGAGATAGGGCTGAAAATGTCTGAGAGTTTAATACAGTTTAGAAAGACTACCTTGTTATTCCTTATTCCACCTGCTCTATCTGGAGAATATTAAGCTTATATTGAAAGTTATTTGATCTAATGTCAAAATCTAACCCCAAATCAAACATTAATACATTTTAATGACTGGAAACAGAATCTTTTGATAAACCCAACCCTAAATTCTTGTTGTTTGAATGTTGTGTGTGGTTTTATTTTGTCATGTTCACCGTCTATGAATAGGTAGAACTTTTTTACACTTCCAATTAAAAAAGAAAATCACACCCTGTCTTTATTTGCACAGCTTACCATTTATAAGACAAATACATTATTTATTGATCATAGTTAAAACAATTTACAGTGATGGAAATGGTAAAAGAAACCTTGTATGGCAGCAACATGTACTCTTGGATCTGATGCAGCGTCTTTTCCATCTAAAATTGTGTGCATACGTACATATGCATGAAAAAATAATGATGAGAATTTCTATATTAATGCAAACTTGGTAACTGCGAGCTTAATGTTGGAAAACAACAGAACATTTCCAAAACTTTTCTGTACAGTCTTGGCTGTCGTATAGTCTGTCAACCTCTAATGTAATTCTAAGAATAAAAGTGGTTGTAATAAGAAATTTGGAATCATTTTTCTTAAACTTAAGTCAACTATACAGTAGATAACAGCTCTGACTATAAGTTTGTATTTAGGTCACATAATCCTAAGGGAGTCTGGTGTTACACTCTGTCAACTGCTCAGAGGCAAACACAAGCAATGCTTTTTCAGCCTTAGTAAGGTAGACAATGAGGTACAATTTTCTTCTCAGCAAAACAAGCTGTCATCTGAGCCGAGCAATTTACTTTGCTCTCTAGCTGTTGCTGGCCCTTTGAAAGGTGAACAGAAGGCTTTTATAATAAAGAAGAATGAAAAGGAAACAACACTCATTGATTTCTTGTCAACTCAGTGAAGTGTCACAAAATCCCTGGAAATATAAAGGAAAGCAAGATTTCCAACCATTTGCTGATAAATAGTTTTAGTTTAATAGTTTGGTGAGAAAACCACTCAGAGATCAAAGGTTAATTCTCTGTTAAAAGATGTGCTGTCCTCATGAGTTATTGGATCTGAACATTTCACTCTCGTTACTCTTTAGGGGTACATTTAGTTTCAAGTTGCCTTAAATTTTACTGAAACAAATTACGCAAGTTAAAAAAGGACATTTCTGAAACATGGTGGATTTTCTAATGTTATTTAACTTAAAGGAAAACATACAAACAAATACTTGATATGCTGAAAAACATAGTTTTACTGCAAAAAGCAAACCGCAAACTAAAACAGGCCTGGTGTAAGAAAATGTGTTTCACAGGTACACAACACAAGAGAAACTTGATCATTTCTTGTAGATTACAAAAAACTAAAACATGAACGAACCACATGAACAAGTCACATTGCTCTTCCCATTTTGTTTTCCATCTCTCCATCTCTTGCATAACTAAACCAAAATGTGTGGATTTATTGAGGGTTGCCTCTAGTATAGCTTTCCTTTATCAACTGAATTTTGATATACTTGAGAATTAAACTAAACCAGAGAAAGTATATTTAAAACTAATGCACTTTGTGACAGTGCAACTAGGTTTTGCAAACTAAGGTTAACCCGTGGCCTTTTTCATCTGATATATTCTTTTGTTTATACTTACCACTTGATATAACTATTATCTAATATCCTAATTGAAATTTTGCTTTTTCTTTTAAATCATATTTAAATGGTTTTATTTCCTCCCTGGTTTGATAGTTGGTGCTCATTGGCACCAGGAAAAACTTGTCCTAATTTTAAAAAATGCATTTATTTCCATGAATGCAAACAAATATGTATAGAATACATATACTTATAAAAAGAAAAGTCACAAAGATGACAATTTTGACTTTAAACAAGTCTAGAGAGAAAATCTAAATGAATTTGACCAACAAAATGTAATGCAAGTCATGTTTTAAACCAATTGACCCAGCTGGTCAGTTCTTTAATTATGATTAAGCTTCCTGAGGCTCTCTGACAAAATAATTTGCACATCCCAAAGGCTGAGCCAACACAACGTGTACGCAGTGAATACAGAACACAGCTATATATAATAATATCAAGTAAAACATGAGCAGCACACAATTGATTATGGGTAAAACATCTTAAAGTCAGTCTTATGCTTGAGTGACAGAGACCTAAGGCAGATAAGCACTGCTGTAATATAAAATGTCTCTTAGGTCTCTAATGAAACTCTGTTGACAGACTGACAGTTTTTTGTTGTTGTTTTTCTGTTTTGTTTGTTCAAAGAAACAAAAGACACATGTCACTATTGACGTCAACGCTGGGAATTTTTCACTTAGTGACACTTTAACAGAACTGGGGGTGTTTTATTTTTTTGACAGCGGTTTTAAATTGAGCAAAAAAAAGTTAACTCTGTATTCAACACAGCTTTAACCAAAGATGATGTTAAAATGTAGACTTTTTAAGACATGTTAAATCTGATCTTGAAACTGTTTTACATAACTTTTTCTTCAGCTCAAGCATTCATTACTCCCATTACTCCCATTGCTCAACACTTTTCTCGAGTATTAAAGGGTCTTAATTAGTCCTTATTGTGGCCGCAGGTCTTTTAGTTGACACCTCCAGATATGAACACATTACCTCTGTTATAGCCTTCCTCCATTTAAAGTTTATTTTAAACACAATTTCTGATTGATCATGTTTGTTTGCAGGCGTTAATTCTGAGAACGTAATATATTTTCAGGACCTTCTTAGTCTCAGGCATCCAGCGTCTGGACTCAGTTCCCTTTCCTTCTACCCTTAATCAATGACATGGCCTTAAAGTCAAACTTAACACCTTTTTATTAAGGTAGGCATTTAATGATCTGTGACATCTTATAGCAAAATATTTTAAAGAATAAATAAAAGTTGGTGATTAATCTCTTTCATTTGCTTTAGCTTGTTTAATAATCTGACATTGTAATGCTTAAAGAAGGTTGATGAATGAATGAAATTAGTGAATCATAAAAACATGAAGTTAATTAAGGTTTAAGTTCCTTAAAGAGTCTTCTGGGGTTTTTTCTCTCAAGAATAAACACATGACAGCTTTATCTTCTATTACTTACCCCAACATAAAACAAGTAAAAGAAAAATGTACAATTTTAAGTCTCCCAGATAAACTTGACAAAGATTTAATTGATAGAAAATCATATTAACAGGTCATGGGTCTGTAATCCTGGTCACTTGGTGTCTCTGTTCTGCATCTTTGGATTTGCATTTCTACTCCAACACACCTTAATCAAAATAGCTGAATTACCTCCTTAGCATGTCAATAAGTTCTGCAAAGGCATGCTTATTAGCCAGTCATTTGATTGAAGTGTTAAAGGCGCGAAACATCTACAAGTTGCAAGTTGATATGCCTTGTTTAGTTCTTGAGAGCTGGAAAGGTTGTTGTGGCCAGAATCAATGTGCAGGCCTTGAATTAGGAATTGTTTTTTTCAACAAAATTTAAAGAGAATTTAACTTCCCTGATCATATCTTATTCAATAATAAAGAAATTCCCTGCTAAAATTGCAAAAAGAAAAAGAAAAACAAAAAAAACAAGCTTTTAGCTTTGCTTTATTTTTATTTAGTTCAGCTTTCAATGAATGACTAGAGAAAGGTCAGTTGAAGTTTGATAGCTTTAAAAAAAAAAACCATAGAGCCTTTCTTTATCCTATACTGCCATTCTTATTAGAGTGACCTTATCACTACAAAATTACCTCATATCATTCAAGGACACATTTTTGACCTTTTTAAAACTCCAGTCACTCCTACTACATTGTGACATAATCCTGATGGGAAAAGAAATCTAGTCAGAAAATCGATCTGGAAAATTATCCAAGAACTAAAGACCCATTTATGAGAAATATTAGAAATAAGAGAAATAATACTACTTAGAGATACATACTTAGAGAAATAATATCTAAATATGCTCAATATGCAAGACTTTACTGGTGAAGAATAATGCTAAATCGAGTTTACAGTTTGTTGCATAACATTTACTGAAAAACCTTTGACCCTGACAGAGGAGGCCTTTCATTGATAAACCAACTTCTCTACAAAACAGTGAATAAATAACAGTAATCATGTTATAGCTTTTCTCCTTTATTAAACTGATTTAATTGCTAGTATCTTTGTATGTGTGTATTCTTTGGATTTAAATCGAGATCTTGTATGAATTTTATAACAACACCCATTAGAACTGTATTTACTGAGATAAGTTCAGTAATTATTGTCCTTCTCATATTTTAGACACTCAACATAAATAGTTGCTTCTAAGTAAAAACCAAAACAAGGCATATCATAAAAGAACCAACCTTTTGGATAGGTAATATATTCATATGCAGCATAAGTATTATTCTAGTGGAAATAAAAAGAAAATCTTTATACCAAGTATCTCTTTATTTGTTCGTTTTGTCATTTATATGTTCACCTGCAAACCTTTAACAAACCTTCAGTCCTTTTAGTCATTGCTATTCAGACACATTAACAGCTTTTAAAGTCTCACCTTTTATGTTTTATTTATAAAAAGCCTTTCTAAAACCTAAACCAAATCAAAGTTGTTAGCATACCTGTGTCCTCATTACGTTGCTCCTTGGGTAACATTAAACTTATGGATTTCTCCTCCAGCAGCTGTCCATCTGAAGACTTTCTCTGCTCTCCCTCCGCAGGATTAAAGCCATTAGGAGTTGATGTGGTTTCCTGATGGTAAGTTTCTAAAAATTCAGAACTAAATGTTTCAGGATGCTTATTCTCTTCTGTTGCGTTGAAAGAAGGTGGAAATGCAGAGTATGGATTTCCAGTGGTAGTGTTGTTACAGCTGGGTATTAGTGTGAGGACTGTGGAAGGAACCAGAGACGAAACGCTCAAAACTTCATCTGGACTCTGAAAAGACGTTGATGTCCATAACAGCTGCGAATGGTTGAACCTTATTTGGTCTGAGTGGGTTTGCAAAGCCATAGTTGCAAAAGGTAGAATGTATGGCCTCAGATTAAGAGATATGTTTACATAAAGAAATTACTTTTTTATTGCTGGTGGATTTCAACAAGTCCTGTAGGAGAAAAATACTCAAAATTAGTGTAAGGATTGACTTCAGTGTTATTTTGAAATAAGCCAAATCCTAAGAGAATCCTGACAATGCTAAAGCAACACATAGTCTTTGTCCATCTGTTAGAGCTATGTGTGAAAACTCCTTTGAAATGTATAAATGGTGTAATTTTTAAAGCAGTGTAAAGATTTCTTTACCTGAACTCAAAGGATTCGTATGTATGCAACAGATCATCCATCCATGCTTTTTTTCTGTACCTAATAAACCAACTAGAGTCAAAGAGAGCAAAAGAAATTCATCATCTTTGTGAGATAGGTGACAAGACTCCGGGGACTCCCGCTTACTGCTGTGCATCCTAAATCCAACAATTTCTTCTCCCATTCTGCGTATTCATCATCTTCAACTATCACATGTTTCTGCAGTCAGTTACCTTTGCCTCTCTCAACTTCTTCAGATAACACTTAATCCATTGTGTGTCACACCTCTCTGCTCTTTCCCAAAATCTTTCTTCTCAGTTCTGCGGCAGAAGAGGCTGCAGCAGTCAGGTCAGTAACAGATATGCGCCCTCGTCGTCATTGGCACTCTATGAAATATGCATGGGTATTATTGTGAGCCTGGGTCAGAGTTGAGAAACAGAGGGTAATGTATACTGCAAACAATGCGACACTCACAAGGGCAGCTTAGACTCATCTAAAAAGAGTTGGATTTCAGATAACTGAAAGATAAGTATATAATACCCTGGCTCTCATTATGTGTTTGAAAACTCATCCAGTTATTCTGAATCTTTTTGTGTTCAATTTTCCCCTTGCGCATTCTTTTGATCTTCTTTCATGAAACTGTGTTTCATTTTGTGCAGCATCTTTTCATCTGTTTGGACCACCTCTTCTCTTATTTTGAAATGTAACGTATCTATTTTAACCCCCCTGTATCTTACTTCCTCTCTTGCTCATCTTCCTGTTTTATGAAATTTTTGAGTTCTGCTTCCTTATCTGTTAAAAATAGACTCTATCGCTATTTCTGACAGACAGCAGAAGAAGACTGCATCTGATGCTGAAACACCACAGAGGTGGTGGGAAACAGTACATCGACTAGAATGGTTGCTGACAAAGAATAAGAAAGCCGGATGAATAAATGAAGGGTTCATTTTGTGATCCCCCACACCTGCTCCACATTCAGTTAACCAGACTCACCTATAATCACCACTGCAACATCTATTTGGTCGGTTCTTAATCTTTTAAAATCTTTTGTAAACATGTTCTCTGCCATGGTGTCATGCCAATTTCCCTTTAGATGACATTTTCTCTAGTTCTTCCACACTAGGTTTTATTGACTGTGAAATGAATGATCATGCCTGCTTGTGTTTCCATCCAACTACACCATAACACTTGACACAATTATGCTGGAATAAATTTGATGGTTACCTATGAACATTTACCGTTAGGTCAAGAAAAAAACGCTTGATTTAATGCAAGAAAAAAGATGGATTTTCTTTCCAGCATGAATGGCTGTGAGATGAATGCTTTTTTAAATCTTTGTCATTTTTAGGTTTAAGTCTAAAGAGCAGTCTAATGAGGTTAAAGGTAAGGATTTCATCAAATTTATCATTTGACTTAATACTAGTGCAAGACATAGGGAGGAATTTTTTTTAGCCATAATGCAGACTTGATTTAGTACTGAATAGATGAACAGGTGTTTCTTTTTCACAAGCATGTGTGATTAAAACGTTTAAAGTTGACTAAGTTAAAAACTTGCAACAGGGACAAGACAAATGGAAACCTCTATGATTCCCAGTATATATATAAATATATACA
>JAUZNJ010047250.1:0-17179 GCA_034780135.1 Jordanella pulchra
GCTCTTTTGGCTAGTCTCTCTGAAGCAATTGTTCATCGCAATTAGGTTGAGGTAACTTAAGTTATTAATACCAAGTTAACTTTGGGGGACCAGTAAAGGCAGCCAAGTACCACCAGTGGTGCATAAGCCACAGTTTAAGTACCTTGCCTTTGGCCTTTATATATCATTTTGGGCCTGTTGATTTTCAAAAGCCCCAAATAAATTACACTTATAAACTACAATTATTCTTTTAATGAAATTTGTGTTTTGTAAATACCAGTTTTGGCTTCCAGTCACAATTACAAATGAAGACATTCTAACAGTCTTAAAATATGAATATAATTTGGGATAAATTGCCTGAACAGTATACTAAAAGTTATGCCGTAGTTTAACCAGATATTTATCACGAGGCAGACTTGTATTGCTTTCTGTTGTAGGAGTACAGGTGCATATGCAGCTGCTGTTGCCTCTAGCTGATTGTCTTTTTGAAAAGTTTCACAGTTGGAGCCCAGCTATGTGGAAAAACAGTCACAGTCATGAGAGTAAGTCAGATGACAATCTCAGGATCCAGTTCAATGCCACATAAAAGGAAAACGCAAACACGCCTGGGGTAGACAAAAGATACAGCATACCCTTAAGGTAGAAATAGCTACATCAGATTTGATTAATGTAACATTCAGTAAGGAACAGATGATATAAACATAATCCAGGTGTTTCCATAAAATATAATTTTACTATTTACAAACAGTGGACATAAACTTCCATTTTGAAATCTAAAAACTGATAAACTTTAACATCAGATGAATGAGTATTTTCTCATGGTCCATAATAAATAAATGTAAAGGCGTTGAGGTCATTGTTTTTATATTTTAAATTCATGACAAGTTCAAGTGAAACTGAAGAGAACCAGATTACGTCTGAACTTTTGTGTCACATCGATAACAAGAGAACTACAAAGTAGAGACAGAAGTGAGGAACAATAAAAGGATCACACTTAAACAAACAAAAGAAAAATCCTAAAATAAAGTCTCCCAAGGTGGAGCTAACACAATGGTGCCAATGTTCCCTGTGGACTCTTCCAGGAAAAAAAAAATATTGAAACATGATAGATGTGGTTTTGATTTTCTTTGAACTGCTGCAGTTGTTGGATAACAGGAATTTGCTATTCACTTCACAGAAAATAAAAAAAGCAAGAACTTCTGGTATCAACCACTTGTTATTCATGCATCCCTGAAAGGAGTCACTTTTCAAAGGCTGTTTGGCTGAAAAAAAAAAAATCATACTGTCCTTTCTCACAAAAATTAAAATCAAACTCAAATCAGACACAGAAATCATGTACATTTAAAAAATTAAACAATTTTTATTTAAACAAAGTTATGATACTGCAGAAAAACTACTGTAAAATCCCCCCCAAAATACAAATCAAATACTATGGGTCCTTGGAGTGTTGTACAGCAACAAATCTACCAAAGTCAGTAAGAAATTATTGATTTTATAGTCTTAAAATTACAAGGCACTTTTAGGGGACTGCAAAAGGAAACAGATCATAAAACACACAAGGAGTATAACAATAAAAGCACACAAACATTTTTATGTACAGTTAAGCCAACTTTGGTATTCAAACATAATTGTTTTTTTCACAAACTTCTCCATCAGCAGAAAGGATCAGCAGGTCACATCTTCCTTAAAAGAAGACATTCTCTTTGTGCGTTCTTTAAAACTGAACGAGGTTCTATCACAGTCAACTACTTAAACTCTATTATTGCAGTTTTTCCAGGCTATTATACAAAGTATAAATCTTTTCCTTATATTACAGCAAAATAATTCTGTCACAAAGCCCACACCTTAAGCAGCTTTTAGCAAAACTACCTTTTTTTTCCTACTGAACAATGAAACTAAGAAACCCTAAAAAGCAGATTAACCTCCCAAGAAAATGTAAGAGAATGTCTGGAATGATGCAGATATTACAGTCTTTGTTTTCAGTAGACAGGCTTGTAGAAAATCTGACCACCCAGAATCCTGCGCCTCAGCTCGTTCCACAGCAGGCTACGCTCTCTCTGAGATCCTTTCATAAAGCCGCGGTTCTCTTGCGCCCGCCGAGACAGGTAGGGGATCACCTCATTGACAGGACCGTATGGGACGTACTTGTACACTGGGAAACCTGCTTGACCTGTTTATTACAGAAGAGAGACAAAGGTGTAAGGCTCACTGTCGCCACCATGTGACCATCCAGTGCCATGATTTTGAGACGGTGGGGAAATTTAGTACCTTTAGTTTTAATTAAAAAAATAAATAAATGGTGATATTTTCGAAATAATTTGTAGCTAATATAAAAAAACAAGAATGGAAGAGAAATGACTGCAGCACTGTTGTGAAAACCTGTCCAAAAAATTATCAAAAAAAAGTTTATACCCCCTTTAACTATAATGGAACTGAACAAAGCAAGCTCATCCTACATCTTACACAGTAATAAAGGGTTAAATTATAAGGAAATTGTAAATTATGTAAAATCCTGCTGACTGTGGTAGAAACACCTTTGACTACAATTTCTGTTCACTACTCATTGCGAGGGTTAGCATCACAGGCACTTAAGATACCCTCAGGTTTTTAGTGTTGAATAATGGTTTAGAGTCTAGCTATTTCTTTTGTCAAGATATTAAATTATTGCATTCAAGCAGAGCTTTGCCAAAGCAATAATGCAGTAATATTGCTGTGACAACTTGGATTTGACTCACAGTGGAGCTCAAAGAACCTGGCAGAAAATCCATAGATAAAGCTGTAAATAATTGCAAGAATACAGTTGATAGGAAGATGGATGGTGCAAAATCCAGGTAAAATCTGGATGCAAACCTCTTCTGAGATGGAGCTGAAACAGAATAGTCAGATTCTGTCATATCAATTGGTTATTAAAACCTAATTTAAAAAGAAACCAACTGACAGTAAATTTGACTGGAAACAGATGTTTACAAAAGCTGCTATATTCAAATCAGACTGTCTCCGAGGGTTTTAAAGAAAAATTTGCAAACATTGTTTCCCTACATCTGCAAAGCTGATTTATTTCTGAGCTTTCACATGTACATTGGATCATCTAAGGTCAACCTTAGGTAACCTCATTAGGTTGAGACTGAGAGACTGTGACGTAATGTTTGAGAACTCTCGGTAAAGGACACCAGGAACTTGTTTGCTCTCAATACGCCTGGAGGTTGCACACGCCATACGTGAGGTCATCAGCTCACCTGACTGTGAGCCAGCTGACATCTGTGGGGGGTCATGTTTTAGGAGAGTCTATTCGGCTGTGACATAAGGCTTTTTGATTTCATAACCTAGTGTTTGCTTATAGTATTCGAGCTGAGTTCAACATACCTAGCGGGAAGCTGATCTGATCACACATGCCGAGCAGCTGTCCAAAGTAAACTTTATTCTCAGAGGGTAAAAGACCCATTTCATTCATCCTAAAAAACAGAAGAAGGAAAAAAAACACATATTAGGTTGTCTTGAGACTTGTGATCCATTATATAACTGGTCCAACAGTTTTCAATAACTGATTTTGCTACTTTTTTCTGTAACTAGCTTTTACGTCTCCTCTCATAACAGAGGGTTAGTTTCAAACCAAAGGGTCTAATCCTCTATAAATGAAACTAATAGGACAGTTTTATGTTTCAAAAAAGCCTAAAATTAAAACCATGACATTTAAGCTTCTTTAAAACTATACATGATAGAAGAAAAAACAAAACATACTTTTCAAGAGTGAACTTCACTGTGTCTTCATTGTGGGTAGCAACCATGACATTTGCTTTCCTGTTATGTTCAATCTCCTCCAAAACATACTCCAAACACCTGGATAAACAACGAAGAAATGGTAGGGAATGAAAAACTCCGGATAAAGTACAGTCAGGCTCCTGGGAGTAAGTTAAGACTTACTTATGATACATCCTGTTTGTAGCTTCGTAATCTGGGTTTATAGGGTCTTCATAGCCGATCTCCTGGGCCCTGGCTCTCTCTTGGTACATATAAGCTCCACGGACGAGTTTGGCACCAAAGTACCAGCCCTCTCTTCGGGACAGCTCAACATCCAGGGTCACGTTGTCGTAGGCTTCCTGAAAGGCATAATGAAATATATGACCTCTTAGCCCAGCTACATCCAGGACTATTTAAAGATACACACTTATTAAAACACATTAAAACCAAATGAAATATTTTATCCATATGGATGTTAAGGTTTGAGTAACGTAATGGAGGTATGGAGGCATAACTACCTTTAGATGCTACCATTATGTCTTGGAATAATGAAATAACAAAAAAAAGCTGATTGTAACTGTGATTACTGAAACAAAATATTATATAACAAGTTAACCAACTGCTCTCCGGTATTCAAATAAGTTACAGCACTATTACATTGTACAATCTATATCAACTCCTTCAAATAATCATTCATATATTTACCTTAAGATAACATTGATAGGTGTTGAAAATCACTGGCTTTTCCCTGTTGAACTTCCTCTGCATCTCCAGGGTGAGCCGACTGATTGCTGGTTGGAAGTATGTCTGTTCTGCATCCACCATTAGCCTCACTCCATTCTCCAAAGCATGCTGAGGCACAAAAAAAGTAGAATTATTTTTCTTTTTAATGGTTCTACTTCAGTGTTCTTTCAACCATAAAGGCAGACTATCCTCCATGTTTAACGTCTTCCCCAGCTTTAACACACCTGCTTTTAATTGTCGGTCACTAATAGGTTTTTTTCTTTAACAGCAATCATATGAACCAGGTATGTTCTCCTAGCTCGCCCAATTTTACGGCATTCTTGACCAAACTGGGATTTAAACCCGGATCCCCTGCATTACAGTCAAAGACTTAAACCACTCCACCATCAGGTATTATTCTTCTTGTAAATGTTTATTTTTGCTTAACCAGCACCTCAGTCATAAGTTATAAGTGATGGGTGTATATGTGTATATAAAAGCAGCTGTGACTTGAGCTCTCACCTTTGCCAGAATGTCGACTCTCTGCAGCATTCTCTTCATCTGGCTCTCCTCCTCGGCTGTAAATTTGTTTGACAAAGATTCCAGCTGGCCTGTCTGCACAGCCAAAAACAGAGTTATTAGCACCTCTGATGAAGAGCTCAAACCCCCAGTAAGACATACAACAGGTAAAGAATATTGCAGAGGTGTCTCTATACTCAAGTTAACAGTTAATCGATTACTAAATTAGTTGACATTTATTTCAATAACTGATTACCCGCGATTAATCTGAGTGTTTTAGCCCTAGTTAGCAGTAATCACATAATTATTTTTTTTATATATTAATTTTTACATCTGTGGGTGAGACAGAAGTTACCTCCTTTAAGGGAGAGGGATGTTTTTCTCACATCAGTGAGTTTCAGTCTGATTTGTTCCGAAAAAATGATCAGGAAATCAAGCATGAAGTGGAACTAATGTTATAGCCTGAATCTACTCTTCTCTTAACAGTTTTACTGCCTACGTCTCCATGTGTTTATTTTGCTTTTTGTTTTTACTTACAGACATTTTAAGAAGGCTAGGCTGTCACATTGACAATTTGATGGATAATATAAGCATTTTGTTATATCTGTGTCTTTTTTCTTCTGTAATTTGTGTCAAAGGAAAAGTGTTCACTGCTCCTACTGGTTACTTATTAACAGATCTCTTGGAAAAGCTTGATAATACCATAAAAAGAAAAAAGTATAACAATAACTTACCTCAAGATTTGGAACCATGAGCAGACTGGACATTTTTGTTGTGTCGTTTATCAAACTGTTCCAGTCCAGCAAATCGATTGTTCTAGAAATATCAAATCCAATAGAAATTCAATCAATTCGGATGCTAAAACACCTTAAGATAATAACTGATGAATTGGTAGAGAAGGACTAAACTTCTAATATTTGTCTAAACATGAAAGCTTTTATTACCCTGATAAACCTAGTTTCTCCCCAGTGAACCAGTTTTCAATGTCATCTTTGGCTCCAACACCCATCTGAGTCAAACTTTCCTGCAAGAATAAAATATCTCCATAAATATTATCTATAGAAAATAAGTTCTATATTACTTTAATAAATAAAAGCTCCAGTAAAAGGCCCAAATGTACAAAGACAAAACTGAAAACTTGTCATCAAATCATGTGAAAAGCTACAGAAACCATTTCCAGGTGTGCATGTAAGGACATGACAAACCTTCAGCTGCTCAAGTTCCAGTGTCTTCTCCAGAGCAGACATGTCGGATTTTCCTTGTTGTGCGGCGAGGAAGTTAAAGAATTTCCTCCATTTAACCAGGACCTCTGAAAACTGAAGCTGGTCAAACAAAAGGACGATATAATCATTAATTTGTCATAAAATCCCAATGGCGCGATTTAACATTAAGACAATAAGGTGCTGAAACAAAAACAAACAGGGGAAAGCTGGCTAATTTAACAAAACCACTAACACATTTTAATCATTTATGATTAAATGTGAAGTTATTCTTACGAGGAACTGAGGGCGTCCAAGTGCAGTCATTTTGATGGCAGAGAACCCATCAGTTGAAGCTCCACCTAAAAAGAATAATCTCATTTATATATGTCTATTTACATCCTGTTAAAATGGGTGTTATTATTTTTTTAATAGTCTTCTTTATATGCGATTAGAAATAAATTTGTCAGTGTATCTACCCTACAAAGGACAGCAGACAAGGACTATCTTGTTTGAAGAAACAGGGACAGTTTAACAAGCTAAGACCTTTAATGAACAACACCAGTTTTTTTCAGTAAAAACATGGTAAACTTAAACATTGTGAGTAAACACATCACCCTGCTTTTCAGGCTGACACAGAGTACTCCATGTACTTTAAGTGTAGGTGCAAAAATCCGCAGTATACTGTTTGTTTGACCTGCAATGATGTCTTTGAAATTGGATAGTAAAATATTTGCTGTTCTGTTGGCCTTATTCTGGGCAGTATTTGCCTTGGCTTCATTGCAAGTCGCAATAGAGCGGTGACCTTGTCCTACCGCAGAGAAGATACCACCTACCTATAAGCTCTTAACATAACCCCATGCAGGAAAAACACATATTTAGAATCAATCCAATTTCTTTTGTATTGATGGTGAATTATTTGAATGCTTTTATTCTAATAAAATCATTCATCTTTGCCTAATTGTTTAAAAAAATAAATAAAGACTCACCTGACGCTTTGATACAGTTAATAAAGGTTTCCATTTGATTGTCACATTTGGCTTCATCAGCATAAAAGTAGGTGCGAGCGCTGATGACACCTCCACGCCTGTCCCCAAATTGCCGATGGGCCTTGTATTTCTTCTCACGATGATCTGCGCCTAAAGAGGACAAGTGATTTAATGGGGGGAAAAAAAATAAAATAAAATAAAAACACATTTTACTTTTTTTACAAAGTAATATACTGAGTACTATTTATCAACCTGAAACAAGTTATGCTGGCAGGTTTATGTCTAGGTAAAATGTAATATTGAGAATTCATTAAACGCAGAAAGAAATCTTTCTATCCCTTATATATTATCTTCAAGAGCTGAGCTATTACAGAATAGCAAATGCGTCAAAATCCTGATGTCCTAAAATGTATGTTTTAATTCATGTAATGTATCGCTGCAAAAATACAGATAATGCTCTAGCATGCACGATGAAACATCTAGTTTTCAAAGACACCCGTGCAGCTTTGACGTAAACGTTAACCTCTTCAATTTCAGTCACACGTCATCCCGCTGCAACAGCTGAACTGGACATTTTAAACCCAACAGGATCCAGCTACAACCAGCGCAGACCAGCCCAGAGCAAATGTTGCAAGTCCAGCCTATCAGACTGCACTGGCATAGCTTTCACTTGCAGTGTCATCATTCTAAGAAAGGAAAACCATCTTTATATCGTATCAGCTAACTTTTCACTGCCTTTACACTGAGCATGGAAACCCAAATCTTATGCAAAATTAAATAAGCCAGAATTCAAACCAATATACACACCAGAGCTTCCTTTCTCTGCCTCAGAAACACAGGACCTGAAAAAATGAAATCAAAAATAAAGGACTGATATTAGGCAAGTTAATTCATCTCTGTAGAACCAATGAACAAACATTTGTTATACAGAACATTTCAATTTTAATAGTGGTAAATGTAAAGACATGATATTCTTAGTTATGCTGCTTTGCTGAAATATTTAGACTTTTTCACCATATATCATGTTTGACAAAATGGCAAATGATGTGTGCCCAAATAAGTACATGAAAGACTATATTTCTATGAAAAAAAATCTATTATAAGTTATTATCCCCAGGGAGAACATTGCATAACCCTTCTTTGCAAGAGTAAGGGCGTATAATAAAACATCCAGTACATTAGCCTAAAACATTGATAGCCTTTTAATAGTTTCCACTCTTCCAGCTGGACCTCAGCTCCAACCAATCAGCTGAGGGAGGCATGTCCCAAATGGCCAATGGGAGAGGAGAACAGCTTGTCTTGTGAAAACAAACCCAAGTCTTTCAGATTTAATTACAGGCCTTTTAAGAGGGGAAAAACAGATCGCAAATTACACAGATCAGGAAGCATTAACAGAAGCAATACCTGAAGAGATAAGATAAGAGCAACTAATATCAAAGTACAGTACCATGGAATATTTCAGAGGTTATGGAAGTAAGTAGAACATACCAACATCCTGAAATAAGGCATAACTTTAAGAAGAAAATCTAAGATTAGTTCTGAATTTTATGGTGGCAGCATGATTTTCATGTGATGAAGAAACGGGCATATAAAGTGCAGTTCTCACTACCCATGCAGTTAAGTTTGCTATGAATGATATACTGCTTATTATGGCAAAACATATATGACGCAGGATATTTATTATTGGCAGGGCATTTGCTTTCTTGTGTGCAGACCTGAGACTATCCCTCTGAGCCTCATAGAAAGACCCTTGACGCCACAAGGCTCCTCCAACAATGCCAACTGCTCCTTATGTTGAATTTCATTTTCATCCCCATTAAGTCTACTACTTGCTTAAGAAGGCAAGTTTTTCAAAAACTGAAAATTCCCTTGAATTCTGCAACCCTAGCTTTTAAAATATCAGAAAAGTAGGCAATGTACTGTGAAGGTGCTCCTCTTCTCCTAGTGCGTTTCATGCTATTGCACAATAGTCGTTTAACCGGTTTCTGCAGTCAAGCTGTAGGCAAATAACATGTCTTCTCTACAAATACAAAGATCTGTGATATTTAAAAAATACTGTCTTTAATACAATTTAGAAATCTAAAAGTCTCCCTGCTCTGCTCAAGTATTATAATATTAAAGTGTGCATTGAAGATTAGATTGAATATTGTTGCTTTTCTTTACCTGTAAAGAATGAGTCTGTGGGAATGTGTTCTGTCAGTGGCTTTTGTTATTCTATTTCTGGAGGCACATCCAAATAACGCTGCTCATGTTACAAAAAATGAATCTCATGCTCACGCATAAAAAAAACAAAACAAAAAAAACTTCTAAAGTTCTCTGTTGTCATGGCACTGGTTTTATTGTTAAATGACAATAAGGGCTTGGTCAGTGAAAGACTGAGCTGAGTTGCAGCTAAACCCATAAAGACAAAACAAACTTAATAGGGCTCAGGTGTGCACATGAATTTGGCTCAGCTGGTTTACATGTGATATAACTACAGAGGAAATGGTTTGTATACAATTAAAAAATTGCACTCACTCCATTTCTTTCTTCTCTGCCTCCTCCTGTGTCAGATCTTCTTCCACGCTGTAGTCCAGAACAGCCCCAACGCCGAAAGCCTGGTTCTTCTGTATTAAAGGTTTGATGGAGTTGTGGTCTTCCCCTGCCACAAACTGACCATAGAAGGTCATCTTCATCAGCTTCTCAAACATCCGTTGACCCAGCAGCTTCTTGCTCAGCTCCATCAACTTAAGATGCAGTGAAAAGAGGTTATTAGTTGGTTTATTTTAACGCACAAATAGTCGAGTTGAATTGATGCGTTTTCATAAGAACTTACCTCCTTATTCTTCTCAACTAGGATGTCAATGGTGCACAGGTTGAAGACAAGCAGACTTCGCAGCAGCTCGATGTTGTTCTTGCTTTTATATGCCTCTTCGGTGTTATCGAAGTCGATGTGAATCCTGTTCAGGCGCACGTCTTTGGCGTTTTTGGTCTGGCTGATAAGTTCAACTGGGGCAGCTTCCACCACAGTGCAGCCCTCCAGCTGCCGCTGCTGCTCCTTCTCTTCCTGGCTCTTCGTGGATGCCACAGTTGACCGACATCTTGAAGGTGAAACGCGAATTTTGTTGATGCTGCACGATTTTGCCCTAGCAAGCGAGGCCACAAACTTTGTGTAGGACATGTTTTCCCTTCTTTGTTAGAGTTTGACAGCGCAGTGGTCCTCTGTTCTTCGGTGTCTGGCTGCTGCTGTGTTTCCACCGGGTGAGGGTTGTGTAATGAGCGCGCGCGTCCGAGAGGCTGCAATTCAACTGACTGGCTTCAAGGGGCGGTTCCTCACATGTCACAGCACGCGCCCTTCTGAATTAAAATAACATAACCGAGAATCTGAGTTACAGAATTTTATTTATTTTGGGATTGCTAAAGTACCTTTGAACTGATTGAACTGAATTAAATGGAATTTAAATCGATTTAATTGTGTGGCTCAATCTTTTCTTTACAAATTAGCTTTTTTATTTACGTTTCATGAGATGAAACAAACCCCCCTAATATTTCTTCTTCTGTTCTTTTCTTAGTTTGCTGATGTTTTCATTAGAATTTCTTTAAATAAGACCGATCAAACATTTTACTACAAGTCAAAAGTTGCATGAATAAAACAAACAAAATATAATGTTCAATTTATGATTTTAATTATTAAAAATGGCAGTTATTGCAAACCAGGGTATTTATCATGTAGTCTTTAATGAATACTTCTCCTTTGGGGTTGTGTTACTCACAAATTATTAATTTAAATGAATGAATCCTCTGTGTGAATAAACTGAATATAATCACCTTCACTATCTCATTGTTATTTTCGCAGTAAAGTCAGTGCCAGCCTATAAGAAATGACACTTCCATGTTCTGTGACTCATACGACATCTGTTGCTCCCAGCTAAAGTTATAGCTTTGACTACCTCCAGATTCACTAAGGCTATCTACTAGATGCACAGATAAATATTGCCAAGGAGTGATTTGCCAAGTGATTAGCCAAATAGTATGAACACCAAAGTATTTCTTCCTCGCTGTCACTTTCAGTTTTCTTATGATTGATAATAGTGTTTTTCTAATTCCTGTTCTACAATCACCTCCCTTGTTATGTTCACATTCAGGATCAGATGACTGTTTCAACACCATGCCATAAAGCAGTTCACCAGCCCTCTGCATGCAGCTTCTTGTCCATCTGTGATTCATCCAATGACTGCAGAATCATCTGAGTATTTTTGCAGATGACAGGACTCTGTCTTACACTCGAAATCAGAGGCATAGAGAGTAAAAGGAATGTTTAGAGTACCCTCCCCTGAGGTGCTCCTGTGCTGCTGGTTACTTTGTTAGACAGTTTATCCTTAAGTTTCACAAACTGTGTCAGTTTTACTGTAGCTAAATAATTGCTTGGATCAAAGACTACCTGATCTTTGATCCAAGCAATTATTTAGCCACTTTAAATCAATATACTTTAAAAGCATTCAATTCACAAATGATTTTTTCATTGAAATTAATCATTCATATTTAAAGGTAGCTTTTCATACATTTTCAAAGGGAAACTTGAACGTTATTTAGAAAACAAGTTATACTTAACTTGTCCATTTTAAGATAAATTACTGATTAATATTCATATGCCGCTTATTTTTTTTTCTGCATTTGGCATTTATCTGATACATTATTAAATGTTTTCATCCATGCTGATATTTGCAGTTTTTTGGGGTTTTTTCTTGTTTTTTTTCTCCAGCACTGTCAAAGGCAGACATTTGATTGGTTCATGGTCAACTGATTATGTTGCAGTACATACTTAATATAAAATTGCGCATAATTTTTTTGTGATGTGGGTTTTTCCATTACAGAACAGTTTTTTGGGAGTCCTACATCTGATACAGATTTTTATATTTGTTTTTAGTTACATAAATCTTTTTTAGTAATATGTGAGGCTGTTGGCTTTTATTTCCCTTTTTGATTTGCCACCGACAAGCCTAAATTTTCCCCACTGTTGTACAGTAAAACATATTTTTATTCAATTTCATTCTAAATAGTGGGGTGCACAAATTTTGTACAGGAATACCTTCTTGCAGTTTAACTTTTAAACATATGCAGCATATCAGACTTGATCAAATTTTTTAGTCATTTGCCCTGATGTTGTTACCCCAGCAGATTATGACGAAAGAGATCAGGCTCTATACCAGATTTATAGAGTCTCTTGGATTGATAGATCTATTATCCCCATTTGGATATTAGTTGTTTTTTGTTTTGCTGGACTAAGTTACATTTCCTTAACCTAAAATAAAACATACTGTAAAAGTTGGACTGTACAATCTTTAGGTGCGGGATAACAGTACTTTTTGACATTTACCCTTCTTTGAGAGTCTCTCTTTTATTTATATTGCTGTTTATTTTTTCTCAATCATATGACTAGAAAACTAAATGTTATAAAAATAATAATTTAAAGTGTTGCCCTCTAGGGCGCGGTAACGTTCACTGGAGTACCCACGCTACAGTAAATCCAATAAGAAGAAGAAGAAGAAGCAAAAGCAACGTCTGATTGTTGCTACTCTGAAAAAGCTCGCTTTGTGTTCAAACAATAACAGAAAGGTGTAATTGGAATCTTTGAAAGGTAATCGTATACTCCTAAAATCATCAATCGTTTTTATTTTAATATAAACTATACACTGAATTGCACTATTGTTACAGACTGCGATAAAAAATGTTGCGATTTAGCCACATTAGCATTGTTTCAGCCGCTACCCGATCCACAAAGAGGGTTTTCATTCATATCGAATTTACTTAGATATTTGGGCATCAGACAGATGAAAAATAGATATATCAATGAAAAAACCTCTATGTGATTTATAGGAAAACAAGAAACATTTAACGCGTGTCGAAACTCCCTGTTGAAGCAACGCTCCTCTGCAGTGTTAAGTAGCTTTGGTCTCATGTTTCTTCAAATTTATCGTGATTGTACCTTGAAAGAGTAGTGTATATATTTAAACAGTCTTCTTGTGGTTATGGAAGTTTTAGTAAGTGTTAAACGTTAAACTTTTGTGAAACGATTGTGTTGATTTAGGAAGAAAAACGGGTTTATCCGGTTCGCCTGGAGTATTTCACAAGAAGGCCTCGAAAAAAATCCGTGTTTTTACAATGTTTGATCTTGATCTTTTCTGTCCCGATTAATAATAGATTCCTTAATAAGCTATTTTATTAATTCAATATACTGCAAACATCCCACAATGCTATTTGCATTAATAAAAACTGTATTTTCTAACAATCAGACTATAAGTGATTCAGTCAGTCATGCAACTCTTTGAGAGATTAAGAAGAAATGTAATCTGTGAGAGTGAAACAAAAGTTTTGAATAATTGAAAAATTCTAATTGTAGGGTGATTTATCTTCCCCAAGTCTTGTATTTTGAAATCTGTAAAACGTGTTGTCTCAAAATCACACAAAATGCCAGATTACAAAAAGCTGTTAAAGAAAACAGATACATTTTTTTCTCTTGCCATGTTTAGAACATATATAGTTGAGTCCACTTTTAATGTGCCTTTTTTAAGCTACATGATAAGGTTACCAGCAGAAAATGGTTTAGCTCAAAACAAATATAAAATTGATTTGCTGAATTTTATTTTTGTTTTCAAATTTATTATGATTGCTAACCTAAATTAGAGTTTTTCATGGGACTTTGCGCATGTTCGGAAATATCAAATTAAAGGTTTTAGTGTGAGTCTAGACACGTACTTGAGAACTGCTAATCATCCTTAGTAAATGGCTCTTGTTTTTTAGCGTCATTTTCTAATAAATCTTAACTATTTTCACAATAACCTTTGCTCTGAACAACTTCCATGTGATAGAAATAACATTTCCCAAGGATAAAGTTTTATTTATTTTTAAAGAGCAGGACACCATCTAAAATAATTGGTTGTCAAAACAATTTTGAAACATTTCCCTGGTGGCATGAAATGAAGTATAACATGAAAAGCTACACAAACATCTTCCTTTCCTACTCAATGAAAGTGAATCAGAATAACCAAATTGTAAGACTTCAAAATCATGAAGGGGGAAATCTTGAAGAATATATGAATTCTTATAACTAATGCTGAATTATTTTATTTTTATGAATGAAGAAGAAATATCAGAAAATATCCCACAGACAGAATTTTTGACGTTGTGTTTAGAAGCTTTTAGATACTCTTAAAATCACTGAAGCATGGTGTTATCCTGCTGTTTTCTTTACCTGTGTGAAACACCATTGTCTATCAGTTTTTCATCACTAAAAACACCAAAGGAATTTATTTATATTTATTTAACCTTGTAGATTAGCGGGTTAATTACACCTATATAATTTTGCTATTTGAGAAAGCTTTAAACTTTCATTATTCCTTCTTCAAAGCTTTCATGCGTTGATCTAAACTTCTGTGCTCTTTTTTTTCTCTTAACCTTGTTTTTTATTTTTGTCATGTCTTCATTTCTGGTGTATAAGTTAAACTTTTTTTGAATTAAGGGATCGGCCTACAATGGACTAAGCGTTTGGATTCAGTTAAGGACAGTTTCCACTGCCGTTTATGAAAACAAGAGGTGATCTTACAGTCTGCAGTTGCCCCTATTCTGTGTCAGCAGTGTTCTCCAGTCTAACAGCATGTCTGACGGCCGGATCTATGTTGGAAATCTCCCTATGGATGTCCAGGAGAGAGACATAGAGGATCTCTTCTTCAAATATGGAAAAATACGAGAGATAGAATTGAAAGGAAATAGAGGAACCGTTCCTTTTGCCTTCGTCAGATTTGAGGACCCACGGTGAGTTTTCGGGAGGTCTCTGGCCAATCGAAACACAGTCTCCTTGTTGGACACATTGCCAGGAGGAGAGGGATGGAGGCGCCAAATCCAGTCTCAGCCCACCAGGTGTACTTTGGTAAGGAGTTATTTGCTCTCTTCTCTTAGGGATGCTGAGGATGCTATCTTTGGAAGAAATGGATATTCATATGGGGACTCCAAGCTACGTGTGGAATATCCTCGATCCACTGGTGCTAAAATGGGTCCAATGGGAGGTGCTGGAGGAGCACAGAGAGGAAGGTTTGGACCCCCAACTCGAAGATCCGAATTTCGGGTCATAGTGACTGGTAGGTGGATGCCATCAATCGTGGACCCATAATACTGATCTCTGTTTAGGTGCGATCTCAAATTAAAGGGACTTTTAGGAATCTAGATGTCAAAGTCTCATATCATGTCTTCTCTCGGTTGGACTGGCGGTGAAAGTCTTTTAGATGGACCCCAAAGGGTGTAGACAAATATATTTCTGACTCATGGCGGACTGAAGGACTAGTACATGGAGCTCCAAAGTTTTAAAGAAATAAGTTTCTCTTTCATGGTGGCCAGGAAGAAAAAAGCCTAGTAGATGGACCTCAAAGGTTTTAGGCAAATATTTCTTTCATGGCGGAGAGGAGGACAAGGGTCTTGTAGATGGACGGCAAAAGTGTAGACAATATTTCTCTCTCTCATGGCGGACAGGACGAAAGCCTAGTAGATAGGTTTTGGACAAAAGTTTCTCTCTCTCACTTGGCGGATTGGAGGACAAGGGACTAGTAGACCAACCCAAAAAAGTTGTAGACATGTTTTCCCCCTATAATGCCAGGCAGAGCCTAGTGGATGGACCCCAAAAGGATGTTGATATTTCTCTCTCTTGGCGGACAAGAGGACAAGGGCCTACTAGATGGACCCCAAAGGTTGTAGACAAATATTTCTCTCATGGCGGAAAGGAAAACAAGGGTCTTGTAGATGGATGGCAAAAGTGGTAGACCATATTTCTCTCTCCCATGGCGGAAAGGAGGACAAGAGCCTATTGGATGGACCTTAAAGGTTGTTAATATCTCTCTCTCTTGGCGGACAGGAGGACAAGGGTCTAGTAGGTGGACCCCAAACATTGTAGTGAAAAATTTCTCTCTCTCTCATGGTGGACTGGTGATCAAGATCCCAGTAGATGGACCCCCAAAGCAATAGATGAGTGTATTTATCTCTCATGGCAAACAAGAGGACAACAGTCTATGATTTGTAGATGGACCCTAAATGTTGCAAAATCGATTCTGCTCTTATTTCCCTCATGGCGGACCGGAGGAGGATCTAGTAAAGATCATCTCGAGTCATAGACAGATATGTTCTCACTGGGTGGACAGAAGGTCAAGGGGACCGAGTGAATGAATTGATGTCTGCTCCTAAAATCATGAAAACTGAAACTAAACAGAAATAACTAAATAGAATAAACCGGTAGGTTTTATTTTAACACCAAGTATCTTTCATGTATTGTTTTCCAGCATAAAGGTGCTGTGCGCTGCATGTGACACGACAACTGCAGACTTCTATGTTTTTCAACAAGGGAATGTAAATGGTAATCCTAGCAAAAAAAAACATATTTGAGGATTGAAAGGGAGAAAAAAAAACAGGATTCTTTTAGATATCTTGTTCAAATAAAAACCAAAAACATCTTTAGTCATTTTCTTTCTTTTTTTTCAAATATTTTTATCTGGTGAATCTACATAAAACCCAAGGTGACAAAGTGCCTTTAGAAATATCTCTGTACGTTTGCAGAGACCCACCTGTGGGTAGTGATGGTTTAAATGCAGCTTAGATGTTTTTTAAAGAACTTTAGTGAAACAAACAGAATTATTAAGACCAAGAGAAATTAAAGTTTAAAGCAGGGTTGATATTTGACAAAAAAAGAATGGGCCAAATCTTTAGTTTCTAGATTTGTAACGTTGTTAGAGACGACGTGTAGCTTACAGCTGCCTCAGTGGAGATATATACAATTTGAATATAATAATTTCCTTCCTCTTCAGTTAGTTGATCCTCACGTTGGTCAGTCCCATTTAAGTTATGTATGATGCATCAATAATTGTGGCTGAGAAGGAAAATATGAGAAACTTTGCTTTTATAGTTCACTATATATAACATGGCTGCTTATCTAATCCTAGTCCACTAATATGGAGGGTTTAAATGAATGTTTTCTTCCTGGATTCTCTGAATATTTATGTGTTTTTGACTTAA
>JAUZNJ010047250.1:17279-31740 GCA_034780135.1 Jordanella pulchra
ATTTTACATTTGGTCTACTATGGAAAAAGCAAGCAAAACGATTTATTTTCTGCAGTTGAAGTCTTGTTTACGTTTCAAGCAGTGGGAGTTCAGGAGTGCGTGTCTTAATCTTATCAATAATTAACTTCTCTAAGGTAATGCTGTGAATAATTAAAAAAGCTTTATTTAAACACCAGAAACGGGAAGCAAATAAAGAATCAAGTATGGGAGAACAAAGTTTGCTTTATTTTGCACATTTATATGAACATGGTTGTAGAAGGTTATATAGACCTCACTGAACTCAATTCCTCCAAGCTTTAAAATAGTCCTGTTTTTCTTTGAAGTTTTAACTTGAAATAGTATTGTATTAAATCTTGTTCCTTCCCCACTGAAGGTTTACCTCCTACTGGGAGCTGGCAGGATCTGAAGGATCACATGCGAGAAGCAGGAGATGTTTGTTTCGCAGATGTGCAGAGAGATGGAGAAGGTGTAGTGGAGTTTCTCCGTAGGGAGGACATGGAATACGCCTTACGCCGACTCGACCGGACAGAGTTTCGTTCGCATCAGGTATGCATCATCAGTTATGGTGAAAACAGTAAACATTATTTTTATTTTTTTTTTATGTATTTATTGAATTTTTTTTGCAGGGTGAAACCTCCTACATCAGAGTTTTTGAGGACAGAGGCGGTGCCAGCTGGGGTCGTCCACGGTCTCGCTCCAGATCCCGAGGTCGCTATTCTCCTCCGTTTTTTAACAGAGGATCACCCCCCCGCTACCAGTCACCTCCACGCCATCCTATGCTGAGGCATAGCCCACCCCCGAGGAGGCACCCACCACCACACCTTAGCCCCCCTCCACGTCATTACCGATAAAGAGGGAATTATTTCTCTTAGATTTGGAGGAACATTTTCAATTGTGTGCATTGTATTTTTTTTTTCTTCTTTACCTCGGGCATCCTTGTCACCATTTCTGTATAAGTGCGTTCCGTGGTCGGAAAATCCCCAACAGCCTACTTTTTGTGCAGCCTTTGAGACATTTGTTGTATTATTTTTTTTATTACCTTAAAACAGGCCCTATAATCCTTAAGTTAAATCATTGGGACATTCTGATGTTTTCCTATTGGTAATACATTTCTTTGCTGTTTTACAAAAACATCAACATGTTCAAATATAATCTTAACAACTGTCTGGCTGAACATCCTTTTACTTTGATTAAATTGGATAAGGTTAAGTGTCCCTCTTCTGCTTTTCATTTTGTTTTCCTCCAAATGATCATTAGAGATTCTTTTTACTGTTGCCTGTGAACTTCCAGGGTTTAAGGTGACCTGTAGGTTGATTATAATTTGTATGTGATTGTTTTTTTTTTTTTGTTTGTTTGTTCTTTACCAATAAAATAAAAAATTTTCTTGGGATGGTTTTATTTTTAAGAATGCAGACAAGTAAATACAGACATGTATTTATCAGTTTCTTTTTAATCATGTCGGCTTTAATATTAGTAAAACAAAGAGTTGGAGTCAAGTCAATTGGGGAAAAAAAGAATGAAGGTTTTAATAATTCATAATGACCGAGTTTGCATATTGGTTGGTTGTACTTTGTGTACAATTTAGACACAGAAAACTTAATTCCAGCACTGCTGCTTTCAAAAGTATACACACTTAAAACTACCAGTTTCTTTCCAATATAAATAAGTGGCGTTGCAGAGGATAAATAAACAACAATAATCTTTTCACGTATTTGATGTTCTGCAGTGGAAAAACGAAATTTGTGGCTCAAGTGTGCATACCCTCAAACTATTAAAGCAACTTTCAATTCATTTTCAGCCTTTAGTTGGTATCCTACAGCAAAATGAAAAACCTCCAATTTCTGTGATTTTATTCAATCTGTAGTGACTGTTAATACTGTGTTATGGTAGGTCTATAACACTACATCTGTACTCCTTTCCTGATCTGTTTATAAAGGCATCATTTGAAGCCACAACAGCTTTCACTAAAATTATGCAAATAAGTCAATCTCATTAAGATCTTGGATGGTAGAGCCTTATTTTACTGTCATTTTACTTGTTTACCTTTATCTAATCCAGAGGATTCTTGAAGATGGTCAAATTAGAAGCCTTAGAAGTAATGCCATATTATCAAAGCCATATAATAATAATAAAAAAAAACAATAGCGTCATAAAAAAGTAAAAAAAAAAAATTGAAACCAGTTTACAACTGAAATTTCATTTTCACTGCGTCCTTTATTCTGTCATAGATGCAAAACAATTTGTAATTTTTGTTTTATTTAAATACGTTTTTTTAAAGTGGAGAAATTGATTTCTTATGGTCTGTTTTTCTTCGTTACAAGGTCAGTAATTTGTGCGAGCACTTTGCGATCCAAAATAGGCAAAAACCACCTTCACATATATTACTCATTTAGTTAGCAGTTTTCCCCCCAAAACAGGACACAAGGCACATAGGCTGCAAAATATAATAATTTTAATACACAAGAAATCAAATATACTTAATGACCATTTCAGAAGACAGAGAAAAAAATAAATATATTTCCAGTTGTATACTTTATCTTTTCATGAATCTTTAGACTGAATTCATATATTCAATATGTACCATCTAAGTGTTTGTACAACAAATCTGCTTCAACACATTTTATATAACATTTGTTTATCTTCTGATCACGAACAACAACACAAGAAGCAATATTCAGGCAGGTTGTAGTTCATATTGGGGCATGTTAGCTGTGATACCAAAACACTGGAACTTATGCCACATCAATGAACCAACACATGTAAGTATTGGATATTTTGCAGCTTTAACAGGAAACCAATAGAGAATTTTTAGCTGAAAAAACTGATCTTGTTGATTTTGTCTTTTTAGTGGAGATAGTTGGGGATTATTGTCCTCCCTAAAAACAGGTGTACAGATATTAAGACCTAAATCACCAGGAATTATAAGACAAGGACATGCACTGTTGTTAAATGTTGCATTCCATTTTTTTCCATCTCTGAATCCAAACATAAGTCAAAAAAATATTGAATTATGTGATAACAATCAGTTTTTATACCTAAACTTGTGATGAGCATGTAAACTTCTAAATATCAGAAAAAAAATTAAACACAAGATTGTTGTAAAAGTAGGTCAAGATGCTCCTCCTGTTTGTGCTGCACTTGGATTTAATGAGCTTAATCAAATGATGTTTTTATCCTGAACAGCAACATAAAACAGAGCACCTCTTCTTGTGTAAGTTTATAGAAACAATGAAAACAGTAAATGCCCTCAAGTTAAAAAGTGGATATCTGAGAAGCAATGGCCCGCACAGCAATAAAAGCTGACAGTCCAGTCAATGTATGAGCTTAAAGTGGACGGAATCAGCTCTAAATCGATCCAAGAGGGCATCAGAGATAGAGGGACTGAGCGTGACAGCTGAAGCTACCAGTGGAAATGTTCAAAGCGTGTCTATGACCCAAATCTGTGCATTCATGCTGGGCTGCACAGAGTCTGGGTCTGCATGTTTTCAAGGCCTGAGCACATTGGAGGCACAACACAGAAGGTTAAGCATAAAATGTCAGAAAGCAGAGCAAGTGACAGCTACACTCAAAACCATTTGCTCCTCAGAATTCTCAAATGAGACTTTAAAATGAAAATATGAACCACAAGATGTTTCAACTAAGGCAGCTACAATTCAGTATTAATGTGTTTGTGGTGTTTGGTAAAAGAACGCCAACAGAGAGATTCATTTGGTTGCTGTATCCCTGAAAACAAACTGCAAAGTTTAAGGCTAAATAACATCCTGAAGCAATATCTATAAGGGCACATTCACTGGGTGAACAATAAATTTACTGGCAATACTTGCATCTCCTGAATATAAAGAGGAACAACTGGTGAGTAGTTGTTTTACAACCATTTTTTTTTTAACGATGAGCAGCTTTAATGACTTCCAACACTATAGCAAACACTGCTTTTATTTATGACTTTGTGTGCCAGTTTCTTTGAAATAATGCTTTACACCCGTCATGGGGTAGGTGAACGCAGCCTCTTTAGTGTTACTTGTTTTCGATGAGAGTCTGAACTTGGTGAACCAGTTCTCTGGCTTTCATCAAGACCTTTGGGACGTCATGTCGTTCAGCCATTTCTGAGAAGGGATGGTAGAAGTTAGCTTGTCTTGCAAAATACAATGCATCTCAACAAATAAATACAGATTATTTTATTGTTCAAATATTAATTAATTTATCAATTAATTATTAAAATAATAAAATATTTCTGAAGATATGCCAGTCATTATCCTGCAGAGCTCATGTAACTTATGTCTTTTATACGTCAGTTTCAATTGAAAAACAAATACTATTTCCCATATAGTTCAATTCAAAAATACTTTATTATCCTGTTATTTTTTTTATATTTTACGAGTTGCTAAAGATGTTGCTAACAGTGGGAATGAAAGAATCTACTGTGGCGATGCACCAAATCTGGAGAAGTCTTTTACTAAAGACATTTGTTGACAGTCTTTTGAGGAGGATGTTCACGGTTGTCCATAACATTCTTATTTTAATGAAAAATTCTTCTTTGTAAAATCCTCTCTACAGATTCTGGAGGAGTTCCTTGAACATTCTGAATTGTGTTAAATGCACAGGAGAAATAAAAGAACATGATCCTCGCAGAGCTGTCTGCCTTGTATAAATGACAGTAGGCTTGTTGAAGCAGGTTATAACAATATCTTCAACTTAAACTCCAAAGTGAAATTCAAACTGCAGGGGGTCTTTAAAGCTGCTTGTTTGCATACTCGGGGTAACAGGTATGAAAGGAGTGTTGGACGTCCTTTTGACTGTGAGCAGGAAAGAAGGATGCAGAGCTTGTTCCTGAACTGAACCTATTGAAGAATGTGTTCAGTTCATGGGTCTCTCCAGATTTCCATCTGTCAGATCCTACCTTTGTTTGAAGCTTGTGATTTTCCTAATCCCTGACCACACATCTGTAACATTTTTTACTTAAATTTGTGTACTTTGAGAACTTTGAGTACTTCCAACCTGTTTTCTTAACCTCTCCTTAACAAACGCATTGCCTATGATGATTGATGGAAGAAATGGTTTGAATTTCCTGCTCCTCTGTTTTTTTTCCTAGCTCTTGCTCTGTAGTATTATTTCAGCTTTTGAGATGTAAATTAGCTTATCCCGGGTGTTAAAAAATCTCTATGGCTTCAATGGTTATGCATCCTAACAAAAATCTAAATAAAATCACAATCGCAATATTGGTTAAAAAAGTTGCAAATTAGATTTTTAGCAAAGTCATTCAGCCCTACTAGTAATGAACAAAACTAAATAAGTTGTGTCAATATATAAACTATAAAAAGTATTTAAGGATGTCAGGTGTGAAATTTAGGTTTAGGTTAATGCAGAAAAACCTAGGTAAAACAAACATGAAGTGTTTGACTGACTGGTTTATCTGTCCACATAAATGAAAATATTTTGTCCATCCTTTGTCATCTTACCATTGAAAAACTTGATGATGTCTGTGAAGTCCATGTTATTTTCCAAAATGATGTCTCTATACATCTCCACAAGGGCGAGAGCGATGAAAAGCACAAAGTGCTCAGAAGAAGTGTGCTTAGCTGCCCAGATTGTTTCCCATACAGAGAAAACGTCATCATAAACCATTTCTATTTAGAAAAAGAATAATAAAACACCTTATTAGCATATTTCATGCAAGAGCAGACAAATTAACAGGGGGGTTAATTAAACTATGATTCATGCATTTCCCTTCCCACCTCTTTTGAAGTCAAGAAGGAACCAGCGGTAACAGAAGTAGAAGTGAGTGTAGTCTCCATTCTGTTGCATCAGCTCAAACAGTTCAGAGTCCAGGATCTGTCCGTGGAGAACCAAAGAATTAACATGTGTGAATGTGTGCATCTGTCAGACCTTGTATAAACACAACCTTAGAATCCAATATTACTTGAAGTATAGATAAGAAACCAATAGGATACCACTACAACTCGGCTTTAGCATGCATGAGTCTGCAAAGTGAATAAAAAAGTCTTAAAATAAGTATATTTACCCTTAATTTGAATAGGTAAATAAGATTAGCTGCCAAGGGATTGAGTATTTTTACCGTTAAAATAAGTTAATTAGATATGAGAGACTGCAGCTGTTTTTCTTATTTTACATGTAAATGGTCTTATTCCAATGGCAAAGTGTCTCACTTACCTGCTCAATTTAAGAACAGTGCACCAATTTTAAGAAAATGACTTAGTTTGATTTCAGTTTTTTGCTGTGACATGTCCACTTGTTTCTTTGTGTACTTTAGTAATGGAAAGTTGCAAACAAACGTATATATACATGCATTATTATAGAGTTCTATTTCAGCATTGGAGTTAAAATGTCATTCCAAGTAGTTTATTGTCTCTATAGCTGAGGAAGAAAAAATTTTGAGAATTATGCAGGTATTATAGTTTTTACTCCCCCTACACTTCCCCCACCTCTGTTACTTTAAAACCACAAAATATAATTCATTTCAATGAGTTTAAGTGAAAAACAAGACAAAATAGCATACCATTGTAAGAGTCAAGTAAAATCACACAGTGTTTTTAGTTTCTTTGTTGTGAGGGATTTACAAACCTCCTTAACAAGTGTTGTTTTTTGTGCTTTCTATATTTTTGCTTTATTTAATATTTTGTTTTAATCATCCTCTCTTTTCTTTGAGGTCATTTGTTGTCATGAAAGCATGCCCCATGAGCATGACTAGGACCTGGTGTTTCCAATCTATCTTACTGGGAAGGGCCACTGAGAGGAGATGGGTTTTTTTTATTATTATTGTTTGGGTCCAGCTAGTTTTGTTAATTTGCAAGTGGTAATAGTGTAAATATTTGTTTGGAAATATTGTTAAGCACAAATGTTGTTTTTTTTCTACCTGGAAATGTAATAGTCTCCGCCCCTTAATTAGTCCTGGCCATGCATTAAAAGCCAGATGGTTTGCATCAGGGGAGAGGCTTCCTCCTGTTGTTTGGAACGTTTACCAGTTTGAGAATGGAAGTGCAATGTCCAAAGAACTGCATAAAGGAAAAAAGTGAGAGCTGTACAATTGCTGGATTCTTATTTTTTTTTATAAATAAAAATTGCCCTGAGAGTGACATATATTTGTGATAGCCTCGTTTACTTCTACTTACTAAATATTAAAGACCTCTGAAGTTTGTTGGAGAAGATCAGACAACAAGCGGCATTAAGAGGCCCAAGTAACATAGCAGTGTTAAATTTTTAATCCATCTCCAAAAAATTGAAATAAATATTTCAAGCAAAACTACCAAGATGTGGCCATGCACCAAAACTGACAGGTTGGGTAAGGAGAGAGTTTGTCAAAGAAGCAGTCAGGAGTCCCACAGTAACCCTGGAGGACCCAGAGAGCTACAGGTAGTGGTGGCAGTATTATGCTTTAGAATACTTCTACAGAAACAAACAACCTGATCAGGGTCGAGGGAACAGAATACATGGCAGCATTAAACAAAACCAGTTGGAGACAGTGTGAGACTCAAAAGCGTTGTAAAGGCTTACCTTCAGCCTTCACACTTTTAATCCTAAAAATACAGCCAGAATGGCTCAGTCAAAGTCCAGATGAGGTTAAGACTCCATTTATCTCTATTTGTCTGTTTATAAAGTTGATCACTTGATACTTCAAATGTTGTTTGAGTCTTTGCTTTTAACATCTTTCTCACTCTCCATGCATATATGTAGATGTGTTGGCAAAAATGTTTAGATCCCAGACAAGGTTCAGACCAAAATTTAAATCAAAGTTTGCACCAAAATAAAAAAAAAGTTATATCAATATGGATTCTCTATTAAATCAGACTGACCTGAACCTTTTTGCTTATAGAATGTTAAGAAAATTTACTCCTTAGATATTTCAAGTTGGTTTAGACATACCTCTAAAGATTTTTTTACCTGACTCCCTGTAATTAAAACATGCATGCCACACTCTTGTTACAATATAAATCGTCATGTTTGTCACAAATTTGTGCAACAGGATGTTAAAATATATTCTGCCATTACTATGGATTCATTTGGGAAAAGACTAAATAATAACTGTTAATTTGTTAAAAAAATGTAAGGCTCCTAAAATCGATCTAATATGCCTGAGAGTCCAAAATGAAGAAACATTATAGAGGCATTTCAACTAATGCACCTTAAGAAGAAGCCAGAGTTATTTATTTATTTATTTGTTTGTCAATATTTCACACCTGAATAGGTTTAAATCCCGTTTTTCAAATCAGAGTTTTTCAAAGATTACTTTAAATGCATGATTAATGTTATGGTTAACTGTATGTTTTAATGAGTTTAATCAATATTTTAATTGTTTTTCACATTAAACAAAAGGAATTCACTCACTTGGGCAAAAAAGGCAACATACCTGTATAAGTGACCGCATATTTGCAAAGTGGGTGTCCATGGCCCCACCATGGGGAAAGTTTTGGTTCATCCTCTTCATCAGTTCAGTGAAGCAGCTAAATGCCATTACCTCTGTGGACATCCCCCGAGACAGACATGTAGACACTCAAGGTGGGTCATTATTGCACATTAGTACAAAACGTAAAGTGGGAACTTAGAATTTTACTGACCATCATCCAGAATAACCAGAAGGGGAGCCAATAAATCACACATGCCCTGCACGTAACCTGTCTCCAGATGCTGCCACACATAACTGTAATGATATTATTTTAAGTCGGAACATTTGACATTAATATTCTGTATACAACGTAAGGAAAACTATATTTCAACAAATTTGCAACAAATCCTATACCATTGGAAAGCCTGTTATTACTATTATTTTTAATTGGTGCAAAATTTATAAGGAAAATACATGGAAGTTGAGCAGCAGAAATGATGATGAGGATTTGGCTCATTAATTCCTTAATCAAAATAAGATGCCTATTAAGCTACCGAGTCTTAGATAATAGAAATCTAAATAATAGCAAACTGGTCATTATTGCAATTTAACAATTTATTAATTTAAGAAATATGAGCGTCAGTTGTGCGTGGAAAAACGGCACAGTATGCAGTCTGACACCTCCTCCTCATGCTGATTAACACCTTGGTTACACACTGCTGTGGGCTGGTATCCCATTTTTAAAGTTCTTGCAAAAAGTGTGGTTGTGTTTGTTACTCTGAAAAGATCACCAAGGCGAAGCTTATCCCAAAAGTATTTACTCTGTGTAGACAAATATTAACATAAAGGAGGATAGACGTGACTCCCTAAGAGGATAAAAAGGTTTGACAGTAGCAACAAAGTGTGATCCTGACATTTTCATGCCATATTTTTCAAATTAAGCAAAATGCCAACCAACATCATCACACTACCACCGAAAAAATTATGTTTAACATCATCAGATAGGATTTGGCAAGTTTTTATTGTGCTTACTTCAATAAAAAAACCCACACAAGGGGACCTACATCCTCAACTCTACTGCTCAGCCAACAAACATCCTTTCAAATGTGGCACCATTAATGGAGAAATTAATACGTTTTCTAAAAACAATTATTACAAAAGAGCATGGTTATACCCAAGGAAGAAAACAATTTATTTAGCAGTAAAACATGTTTACCTGCACATGATGTTACGCAGCTTCTCCAGATTCTCAGGAGTGAAGTACCAGTACGTTCGGTCGCAACGTCTGACATCTTTGTCAATGCGATGCAAGTTGATTAAGTACATATCGAGTGTTTCTTGCTAAAATAAACAGCAGTAGAGTTGTAAATGTATGTTTACAATTGAGGTAATGCATGTCTTTGAACTGTACAATGCTTACAGAATAGGTCTGTTCCTCAGAGGATTCTTCATATTTGGTCACACCTCCCATCTCTGCAGATGCTGGTTCAGTGAGCACGTTATCCATCTCAGGCTCCTCCTCAGAAAGACCCAGATCAGTGCCCTCAGGGCTGGTGTTGCATGCTGTGTCCAGATGGTGATCTTGGGCCAGCCTCTCTGAGGCCATTTTCTCTCTTTGTGCCAGGGAGATGGGAGGCGCAGCAAGCCCAATCAAAGGCCTGGGCTTAATGTCCTCTGAAGTCACACACGTTATCCCTGCAGGAATGTCCTCCATTTCCAAGGCAGAGGGAGAGTCATCCGAATCCACTGCATCTGGAGACTGACGAGAGTGAGATGACAGTGAGAAGCTCCCTCTCGAGGCTGTCTGCAGAGCATTTAGTACTTGTCTGACCGGAGAGTTTGAGCCTGGCTTCTCAAGTTGCATCTCTGCAGCTTTTTTAGTTTCTGTAAAGTCACAGACAGACGATTCTACGTTTTCAGTGTTTTTAGAATCCTGTTGCTTTTCGTCACTTTGAGAATCTGTGTTTTCTCTTGATGTCTCTGAACAAGACCTTTCCCTTGCAAGATCTTGGATCTTGTTCGCTTGAAGAGTCAAAGTTTCTCCGAGTGGAGGTGCTTGGAAATATTCATTGTGTATTTCTTTTTCCAGCTTCAGGACATTAGTGTTTTCTTGAGCTGGCTTCACATTTATATTTGTATCAACTTCTTTTACAACTCCTTGGGTCATGGGGTCTTTACTCTCAGATGCAGATATCTCTTTGATCTTATTTATTTCTGTCCCTGCAGAAGCCTGGCTTTTTAAATTGATCTCCTCCTCATGCATCACAGCCTCTTCCTCAGGATGTGGGAGTTTGACATCTTGTCCTTCTGATTCAGTAGCTGCTTGTTCTGATTTGGCTGTAGTTTCCTCACAGAAGGTTTCTGATAGTTTGGCTGTCTGTTGAGAGGCTGTAGGTTCATCTGTTGAGTCGCATACGGAGGAGCTTTGTGGACCTGGATGTTGATTTGAAGATTCACAGGTGGGAGGTTGTGGGGCTTCTGTTGTCTTAACAAGACTAACAGGTGGCAGCTCTTCTCCTTCAGTCATGGGTTCAGCCTCAACAGATTCAAATACCTTGTAACCAAAGGAAGATGATGAGAAAGAATAAAGGTTAAATGCATTTAGACACTTAAAATGAATCCAATCTCTAAACAGAGTACTTAACACACACATGTATTTTAAACAATAACTGATAATATACAGTATAATGCAGCTTTAAGTCCCAGACAATGTAAAACAATCTCAACTAGAGTCAACTGCAAGGGTAAAGGTCTAAAAGCATGGTACACATGTCACTTTATGAGGTGAAATGCATTTGTTCAACAATAACTGGTCTTAGACAGGAGAGGTTTATTATTTCTTACGCAGAGCGAGAACATTTCTCAAAACAGATAATATAAGAACTTTTGAGTAATCCATATACATCTTTAAGGCTACTTATGAATATGTGCATAATTAACTAATTCAAGTGTAAATGTGTAGTATTGTAATAAAAGTGGATTTAAATACTTAAGTAATGAAAAAATATCGATGATGTGAGTTTCTCTCAGACATGTAAGAGACAAGTTTTTAATTGTTCCATTTGTTTAAAGTACCTGAGCACAGCTGCTGGAATCACTCTGGGTGTTGGCATTTTGTTGGTCTGAGCTGCTACTCAGAGATGACTAGAGTGAAATATATCAACGAAAAAGCTCAAATTATTTCTGCAGTATGATATAAATAAAAGTGTTCAGGCGAAGGTCTCATTAAACATTTTTTTTTTAATGAGTATAAGTGAAACTTGCGTCTGTGCTGATGGTGGAGTCCCGCTGTATGGGCCCTCGTTCTACGCTAGCTCCAGATGAACACCTTGCAAGGGCCTCGGCGTGCTTCTCCCTCTCTCTTTGGCGCACTATGACCTCACATCCCTGCCACTCCTTCATCGTCTGTTCATACATGGCTCGCATTCGATTGTCGATCTAAGGCACAGAAGAGGGTGAAAGATTATAAAACAACCCCCAAAATCAGAACGCACATATTTAGAATTACATTACGCAAGAAATACCTCCAGTCTGACTTTCTCAGTCGTAGTGAACTGATAATGTCCCAGCAGAAAAGGCCAGACCTCCTTGCGAAGTGAAGAGGCCACACCACCAAAATACACAAGCCTGTGTATCTCCTTGTCCTCAAAGGCCTTTAAAAGCCATTTTTGAATGAATGTTCTTGTAGCAAAACTAACAGAAAATATTGGAGGACAATGTATTTGAACCTTACAGAGCTGTCCTTGAGAAAACGTTCCCAAACCTCCACAGTGAGACCACCTTGTGCATGGCAAGGTACATCCGGATCAACTATAGTGGTGTTGACCAAAGCAGAGAGGTGCGTTCGGACTGTGGATAAATGGCGACAGTATGCCAGCCCTGGGAAGAAAACAGCACACCTTTAACACTCACTCAAAAAGATTACAGTAAATAATCACAGATCAACAGTAAATCTGCTAGACTGAGTTTATTTTGGTGAAAAAATGATGGATAGTGTTTAATACTCACATCCATAGAAAGCCCGAGAGATTATTTGGTATTTCATTGTATCGCAAAGGAGCTTTATAGGAGCCCTGGTAGGATAACAAAACTGCAAAGTTAGTCAATATGAATGTTTATTGTAGCCAATCCCTGGGGCGTACTTACCTTTCATGATTACAGCCGTTAGGTAGAGAGCCATCAGAGGAGCCATTGTGTGAGCAGGAGGAGCAGGAGGACTTTCTAGCTGTTGGTTGCCACATATTAACACCCTGATCCATCATCTCAAGAGGCACTGCACAACACAGGAGCATTTATCATTTCCTCCTGGTGTTATCGGCATCAAAAACAAGCCCACAGCAAGTGAATGCAACCAGATTTGAATATAAAGTTCATTTCCTTAAACTGTTAAAACTAAAAAAAAAAACACACAGGACAGGATACAGAGATGAGGCAGATAAATAATTTTTTCTCCATTCAAAGAGACTCGGCTGACAAGAGGACTATTATGGGGAATGAAAACAGATGACAAACAAACATCCAGAGCATTTTCAAATTAGAAAGAACTTAATTACAAAGACATATATGGAATATAGGAGCCTGGGGAAAAATGGTTTAACTAAAGTGAGATCTTATTAAGAGAAAAGAAATCTTAGCTGTAATCTGTAATGATTGTTAATGACTCATCACTTGGAGGCAGATCAAGGAGATTAAAGACACTTACTGAACTCCATCTGATTGCCGGGGAAGAGGATCCGAAAGACATAATCAGTAGCTTCATCCTCTTCCTTATCTGAGACAGAATCACATGAGCTGTGTGGACTTCTCCTTCTCAGTTTGGGGAAAACCTTTCCCTGTGGGAAAGAAAGAATTAAAAAAGGAAAGAACAATTAAGTTTGTTTCTTCTGTGGAGAAGTATTCTGTCATACCTGATGTCTTTAAATCTGATTAAAATGAGCCATAGTTTAGTCTCACTGTGTTTCCAGGCTTTCTCAAAGTCCTTACATTTTTTTTCTGTGAATACTAACAGCCTTTCATTAAATTTCTATTTGCGATCCATTTTTTAACTGAATTGAATTTTCTTCTGATTTTCAGTCTACTACCCCAGCATTTTATAGAGGCCCACGTCCTGCTGTTTAACCCTTTAAAGCCCGAACCATGAAATAATTGACAGAAAATTCTGATGTTTTAATATAAGATTTGTCATTGAATTCTATGAAAAATTATGAAAGACAGTTAAATTTGATCATTATTTGCATAAATTTTGATACATTAGGCATTTCAGTATAATCTGTAGGAAACATTTTCTGTTTCCTACATATTTCTGATTTATTTCCCCCTGATGATGCAGAGGTCTTAAAAATTCATGTATCAAATATGATACATTTGGCTTTAAAGAGTTAAGACCTTTTAATTTTATCCAGGAATCACTCTATCATAAATCTTTCCTAAACTGAAGCACTAAACTTTATGTTTCTGCACAGCCAACATCCTAGCAAGGAGCCCACTCTAAATGACATCTTTGGCGCAATTTGATTACCTTATCCAATCCTTATTATTTGCAATTCTATGAACAATAAAATGGAAAAAAAAGAAGTTTAACATGCTCTGCTTTTGTAGAGCTATATACTGTTTCCTAAAAAAATAACCTTTTGTTTATTTTCCTTAGATATTTTAATTCTTGATACTTATTATATGATGTCTATTTCAAGTACAAACTGTATGATATCTTGTGGTGAGAAACAAAGATTGTTCAAGCACATAGATAGCAACAGTCATTTGTTTTCCAAATGTAGATATCTGAACTAACCTGTGTTTCTTACCCATGATCCAAACTATTATCCTGGATGACTTTTGTGTATTTATTTTTTCTTGCTTTTGATTTGTTTTTGCTTCCATTAACTTTGTCTACAATGCTTTTTAACTCACTTTTCTTGCCAGTAAGTTCTCCTGGATCAGTAATTCTCCAATAAGCTGTATTTTTTTTTCGAGACAAACAATCCGAGAACTACTACAACTGTAAACATTTAGTACTTCTTTTGCTTTTATCTGTCATAGAAAGTACTTCTGGCTCAGTTTACATTGAGTAATCATTTGTGTACTTTCTTTGTTTTCCCTTTCATAGAAAGTCCTCCCACTCAATCA
>JAUZNJ010047260.1:0-31740 GCA_034780135.1 Jordanella pulchra
ATACATATATACACTTTCTGTGATACAGTGCACTGAACCATTCTGTTTGAACCCAGGTGCTTTCTGTCTGTGTGGAGGAGGAAAATATCATTCCCTACATCACCAACGTGCTGCAGAATCCAGATCTTGCTCTACGCTTGGCCGTCCGCAACAACCTGGCAGGAGCTGAAGAGCTTTTTGCTCGCAAGTTTAACAACTTGTTTGCTGCTGGCAACTACTCTGAAGCTGCCAAAGTTGCTGCAAATGCACCAAAGGTACCTTCTGTCTAGATGGGGTTTATAACAGATCTCTGACTGGTCTAAAGGGTTTCTGGTTTGTCTCTATTTATTTTGGCTTAATAACTGGGTTTTATTCCTTGTGCTTCTCCCCCTTTTTTTTTTTTTATATCCTTGCTCTTATATGCTCTTGCCTTAATCATATTTCTCCTTTTTCAGGGAATCCTGCGCACACCCGACACCATTCGTCGTTTCCAGGGTGTTCCCACTCAGCCAGGCCAGACCTCTCCCCTGCTGCAGTACTTCGGTATCCTGTTGGACCAGGGCCAGCTCAACAAGTTTGAGTCCCTGGAGCTCTGCAGGCCCGTCCTGCAGCAGGGTCGGAAGCAGCTTCTGGAGAAGTGGCTGAAGGAAGACAAGGTACTGCAGGCATTTCGCTTGGCCGCCTCTCTCTCTGTGGCATTTCCTGCCACTTCCTGACATTTGTTTACATGGTTTATTACTGGATCCATGAGATCATCTGATATTCTAGGAATTCATGCACTTCCCTTTAAAAATTTTAACTGTAAAGCAGTGACCTATTTTGGGAATAAAATGTTTTTGTTTTTTTTTTTTTTTTTTTATCAAATGTATATTTTTACAGATTTATCCTTCACATTTTTTCCCATGACTTCAATGATGTTAAACCATGGCCTTTAATGGAAATCTTATCTTAAATTTCAATGTTTTTAGCTGGAGTGTTCCGAGGAACTGGGGGATCTAGTGAAGGCGGTGGATCCTACCTTGGCCCTCAGTGTGTATCTAAGGGCAAATGTCCCCAACAAGGTCATTCAGTGCTTTGCAGAGACTGGCCAGTTCCCCAAAATTGTCCTGTACGCCAAGAAGGTATGACATCTACAGTTTCCCTAAACCTGGTGCATCTGTGGCAGCTAAAATTATATCCAAGCAAATTTTGGATGAATTGTCAAAGGTAAAGGTTTTCATCATTTTTTTTACATGATTTTGCTTTCTGAAGGTGGGCTACACCCCAGACTGGATCTTTCTGCTCAGGAATGTGATGCGAATAAACCCAGAACAAGGTCTGCAGTTTGCACAGATGCTGGTCCAGGATGAGGAGCCATTAGCAGACATCACACAGGTCAGAACTCTGCCTTTACTCATGTTTCATGCTTCCGTTTCATAGTGAAGGTAGTATATGAACTCATTAGGTGTAGCCTGAATTTTACTCCACAGCTTTTCCAGTTGCCGAATTTGCCTCCAACTCGGTCATTTATGTGGGACACCTACTTCAAACTAAGTTTGGATTACTGACTACAGGATGCAGCTGTAACGTCACTATCTTGTAGCATAAAGGAAATGCACTACTTCCTTTGCGTTTACACTGCAGAGACTCTGCAGAGGTAGGAAGTAAACTGCTGACAGAGCTTTCCGTGTTTCCTAAAGTGCTGTAGAGGCAGATGAGGACTTTGCAATAACTTAAGATCATGAAAGCATCACATTCTGTTATTTCCAGTCATGTTCATTCCTTGAATAAGGTCCAGAAGTGGAAGCATCAGACTGTTGGATTTATTTATCAGCTTTTTTACAAGCTTATCTGTTGTCAATATGGACACATGTGCTAAATATTTACCCGAGCTGAAAAGAACATGACTATCTTCTTTAAAAACGTATACTAGCTACTTAAATGAACAAGATGGTCTCCATTTACATTTTTTGTGTCTGTTTTTTTTTTTTTTAACAAATAATGCAGTGTTCCTGTATGCTGACTTGTTTTTTCTGAGGAAACAGAGCTTTGCTTTTCAAGAACATTCAAACTGATGCACTACATTGTGTCCAATGGTTGCTCAGTTATTTCTAGATAAATTCCCAGATTAAATGTAAGTGAAAGGGTTTCTAATATTTATTAGCAGCAACAGTTCGAAGGAGATAGACCGCAAGTATTCACAGCTAATATAGGTTTATTTTTATTTCTTTTTGTTTTGTATCTGCATTGGCCAATACATGCATGCACTTGCTGATTGATTTATGTATTCAGCAGCCATGCCTAGAGATCCCACACAGCTCCTGTATTGCAGCTGTCTCTGTTTGTCGTTCTTGGGTTTTTTGTTTTTTTAAAGCAAATTGTGACTTTTGCGAAATTTTCTTCATTGTCTAATTTATTTTTCCATATGAATGGAGGAAGAAAAAGGAAAACTGGCTTAAAAGAAAGTTTGTAGCACATATGAGGGATTGGTTAGATTGATTACATCTCTTGTTCTAACGGCTTTGTCTGTTATTAGCAAACTTAAACCTCAAGAAATGTGAAGACGATGTTGACATTTACCTTGAACTTGTCGTCTTCATGTTCTGTATAAAATAAAAACAAGAAAACTCTTAAGTTGATCATGCAACCTCAAGTTTGGTGGCTAATGTTTGAAATACATTTTAAAACTTAAGTTGGTGTTTAATAAACCATTAAAAGAAGAAATGGTTAAACTAAACTCGGTGGCACAAAATGCTGCGATCTGTTCAAATATTGTTTTTAAACCCATCAAATGGAGGAAAATGCATTTTTCACTGGTAAAACTACTGTTTTGTAATTGAATCAGTCATAAGTTGGTCAGACTTTCTTACATTTTGTGGCTTTTCAGATTGTGGATGTGTTTATGGAGTACAACCTGATCCAGCAGTGCACCTCCTTCCTCCTCGATGCTTTAAAGAACAACAGACCTTCTGAAGGGCCGCTGCAGACTCGCCTGTTGGAGATGAACCTCATGCACGCCCCACAGGTTGACCAGTGTGCCTGGATTGTATTAAACCAATGCTTGTATGATGCAAAGCCTTTTTGTTTTTTAATGTTTCTTTTGTGGTTGTAGGTTGCTGACGCCATCCTTGGTAACCAGATGTTTACTCACTATGACCGTGCCCATATCGCCCAGCTGTGTGAGAAGGCTGGTCTTCTTCAAAGGGCCCTGGAGCATTACACAGACCTGTATGACATCAAGCGTGCTGTTGTGCACACACACCTTCTCAACCCAGAGGTAGGAAATTGTCTTTTATCGTCAGAAAAACATGGCTGTTGTTAGAAGAAATAGAACAAGTGTTCACGTTCCCCCTTCAGTGGCTGGTGAACTTCTTTGGCTCGCTGTCTGTGGAAGATTCAATGGAGTGCCTCAGGGCCATGCTCTCGGCCAACATCCGCCAGAACCTACAGATCTGCGTCCAGGTGGCTTCCAAGTACCACGAACAGCTCTCCACTCAGGCTCTCACTGAACTCTTTGAGTCTTTCAAGAGCTTTGAAGGTGAGAATCCAGGCTCAGTGAAATCTGGATGTTTGGTTTACATCAAAACGTTCTATGTTGTTCTCTTATCTCCGATGGATTTTAAACCAGTATACGACTAGCATTTCAGCTAAATCTGAGATCAATGAAGTATTTCTAAAATTCAAAGGCTGATTTGAATTGATTCTGACTGCTTTACCATGTAGCTTAAAGCTGTCAATGGATTTTAGTTTTTTAATCCTGAGACTCTCGTGATGGAAACTAAGCTGTTGGTGTTTTTTTTTTTTTTGTTTTGTTTTTTTTTTTCTCTGATGCTAATTTTTGGCATGAAGGGGATCATAAGTCATGTTGAGAGTACGAGAGCATCAGAGTGTAAGAGAAGCAAGAGGAGATCAACGATGAGCTGTTCGAGGTGCTGCTGGTGAAAATGAAAACTGTATGAGCAATAACACATGGAATCCTATGCATATAGTTACAGGGTTTCTGCCCTTTAAAATCCTTACATTTTCAAATAGAAAAAAAATAGTTTAATGCCTTGAAAGTCTTTGAAAAAAGCTACAAGAAGACACTACTTGAAAGTCCTTGAATGGATGTTGTTTTTTGTTTGTGGCTCTGAGAGGATTCAAAAATATTAACTTCCTGGTTTGTTTTTTTTTGTCACTGGTTGGAAACTATTTGAAGGTTTGCAACGCATTTGCTGAAGAGCTTCAAAGCTCCATCGAAGCCTCATCTCTCCATCATTTATTACATCCCTGTATCATGGGTATGAATGTACACTAAGGCTGGGCTTTTCAAATCGCTGTGTTTTGGTCACTTTACATTGAACAGAAGTAAGACGCAGACTTTCCCGCTCAAACCCCTTAAGTGGTGGCAACACTCCTAGTGGGTTTGCCGCCACACAGGAGGGAAGAGAGTTGCACCTGGTGTGTAGCTCAATGCATGCGAGTAGAAGTGGACACCTTTCCAGTGGCAGTAAAGTCCTGGACTCTGAGAGAGTCTTCCATGTCATGAAAACATTGAAACCCTGGAGTGAAACATCTACATGCTTTGATGTTGCAGTGGAAATTTGAAATAAAACTCCCATCATTGGGTGGAAAAAACAATGCACCTATAATTTTTGGCAAAATCGTCCAATCTCAATATTGATGGGATTTTGTCTGGTATATATTTTCTTTTTAATTCATTCTGATAGTTTCTTCAAAGCCATTTAGCTGTTTTTATTTTATTTTATTGATTTTGATGGTACCAAAATAAATTAACATGTTTACATGCACACATTTTCATGAGCCAATGAAAATATATTCAGACTTGTCAACAGAAAAGACGAATGTACGCTTCATTCACAGTAACTTGATCCTGTCAAGCGTTTACATTCATTCTGATCAGATCACTAGTCGTATAGTATAAAGTATAAACTCACTCTGATAACAATTTCATTCCTGTTCTGTCAAATCTTAACAAAATATTGGTAGGTTTTAGTTCAATCGGCTGTCTATTCTAATTAAGTCCATGTAAACATGGATGCAGATGATATTTTGTGGCAGCAGGAGGTAAATACTGCAGCAAATTAGAGGGAATCGGTTCCTTGAAAGTGTTTTGAATGTAATGCTAACCGTAGTGTGGGAACTCTGTTGTTGTTTCAAAGGGTGTTCGAACTAATGGGTGTTGTCTCTTTCCGTCTCTCAGGTTTGTTCTACTTCCTGGGCTCTATTGTTAACTTCAGCCAGGATGCTGAAGTCCACTTCAAGTACATCCAAGCTGCCTGCAAGACAGGCCAAATTAAAGAGGTGGAAAGGATCTGTAGAGAGAGCAACTGCTACGACCCGGAGCGAGTGAAGAACTTCCTCAAGGTGAAGTTAGACACACATAAACTGTCAGTTTTCTCACTTTTTTTTTAATAGTCTTTTCTGGACTCAGCAGTTTGCTTCCTTCTTAACTAACTAATCTGAAATGTCTTTATGGGGTATATTACCCTGTTGTGTAGTGATCAGTTTTCCTTTATTGCTATTAAATCTTGATGGTTGTGAATTTTCTTTCTCTGCTTGTCTTTTAAAAATGGCAGGACTTGAATCAGGTAAATCTGTCCCTCTTCCACTGTAGAAGATCCTGATTTTGTTATCCTTCTCCCGCCTCCTTTATTGAACAGGTGTTTAATTATTTTCTTTTTTTATGGAGGCGTATATTTGTTTGCAGCAACTCCTGCATTAGTTGCGTAGAGCTAGTCAGTGGGTTGTGTTGTAATTGCAGTTGTTTGTAGGTAGTTGGTATCCAGTGGTTTGTTTATGATCAGGTTTGTCCATGAGTGTTTGTAGATCATTCTGACCAGCGTCAAGTGTTGAATCTTAAAGTGTTGATCTTGTTGTGTTGTTATGGATGACAGGTAGCCCGGCTTCAACACTGCAAAGAAATGTTTTTAATTTGACAGTAAATCGCAGAGTATTGAAATGGACGGCGCTCTTTGTAACAGCACTTTTGTATTTTGAGTACTTTTTTTAATTGGTTGTATTGTTTTTTTTCTTTGATTTATGGATGTCCTGATCAGATATTGATATCAGGCGAAAAAATATTGTCCGAAATCATCAGTCTGCATCTAAAATCTCAGATAAGGGCGTGCTAATAGAAACAGTCGGCTCCTGTTAAAAGTTGGTTGAACTTAAAATTCTCAAAGCATTCAGCACTTGGCTAAAAACTCTGAAGAAAATATTGCAGCTATTGTGGTTAATGAGCATTTACAGATCCCACATTATAGGGCTGCAAAATTTATATCATGATACATTTCTTGATATAATAAATATATTTAAATATAATTTTGATATCGATGTAGCAAAATAAAAACCTTAGACAGCCAAGGATGCCTACAACAGATGCCTATACAAACTTAAGATGGCTTCACCAATAGACGGTTTCCTCATAGCGAAGTTTTAAAGTAATCCTGACTTTGTTTAAATGTCTGTATGTTGAATTCTTATCACAGATTAATTACAAATATCAATTTAAATGATCAAAATATAACTGTTAAACATTAAGTGCACCACTATTGGCTACAAATATAGATTGTAAGCGCTTAGTGAACTTTCCCGTTGTAGAATAATCTTCCTGAAAGTATCTGGATTCCCAAACTATTCAAAGTAAAGCAGTTTTTTTTTTTTTTTATCTATAAGAAGCATTGATTTGGTCAGACTTTGGTGTTCATTTCTAGCTTTTATGTTTTTTCCATCTGCACATGTTCCCCTAGGCTTTGCACCGCAGTGGAGCATGGGGTGAATTGAAGCTCCCCCATTAGTTCGTGCTTATTTTTTTGACCGTTTTATTTGACTATTACGTAATCAACCCCTTTCTATCATTAGACACTAGAAACTTGATGCTCGTATCATATTGTATCAAAGCTGCAATATCTGTGATCATAAAATAGCAGAGGTGTTCCGATAAAACTTTTTAGAGTAACAAATACATTATAAACATTTCCAAATAAAGATAACCTCTGTTCAGAGGTTGGGATAAAAGGGTTTAAATTGTTCTGCAGGTTGTATGTCACTGACTCCATTCCCTACTTTCTTTTTGCGACACACAGGAAGCTAAACTCACCGATCAGCTGCCCCTCATCATTGTCTGTGATCGTTTTGATTTCGTCCATGACCTGGTCCTTTACTTGTACAGAAACAACCTGCAGAAGTACATTGAGATTTATGTTCAGAAGGTAAGAAGACCTGCAGAGATGTTTTCTATGCCTCCAAATGCTGGTTTTAGATGTGATTACTTAGATCCAAGTTCTGCTGTAGGTGAACCCTAGCCGTCTACCGGTCGTGGTTGGCGGTCTGCTGGATGTGGACTGCTCTGAGGACGTCATCAAGAGTCTGATCTTGGTCGTCAGAGGACAGTTCTCAACAGATGAACTTGTTGCAGAGGTTGAAAAGAGGAACAGGTGCTCCACTTCTCTACTAAAGCAAAAACAAAAAACGTTTTAATATTTTACTATTTAATTTAAAATAGTTTATGGGATTATGTAGTTATTAGAAAATAATTGAAAAAGTAAAAATTAGTAGAAAGCTGGTAGCCAGGCAGGTGGATTTAAAAAAACAAACCACTAAATATAACTGAAAATGTTGATATGCTTGATGCAATGCTCCAAAGGTTGTTACTCTAACCTTGTTAAACTTATCTGCTGAACTCGGGTTTTATTTTTTTGGTGCAACTGAAGCTACAGAGGACTGAACTCTAACAAACATAACGGTGGATGAAACGCGTCTCGTATTTGAGAGCAAAAGTCTTTACATTATTAACTAGAAAAGCACTCTGAGACTGCAGACCTCCGTCAAGCAGCGCTTTTGTTTGTTTGTTTTCAAAATAAAATGTTTTTTTTTCTGTAAAGTTGCTAACAACAAACTAATGCCACCGAAAACATAGCCTCCTTGGTGGAGGTAAAAATTGTCCTACAAATTTTTTTATTTCCTTAAAGACCTCGATCTGATTGGGAAATGCATTGTTTGGCTTTGACTGCTGTCCAACATTTTAGAGAAAAAATGTACTTTACTCATCAGTAGCGTTAATCTTACAAGAATTTGACTGTAGTAAAATAATTCTTTGGTTTTCTCTACTGCCGCAATTAATTCAAGGATTTTCTGAGATAATCTAAAAATATTTGTTAACATAAATTAAAACCGGAAATATTTGATTTATTTATGTTGAAAAAAAGTGTTTGTCATCAGATTTAATGCTTAAAAACATTTATTCAAAGGCCAACAATTAGTTTCAACATAAGTAGGTATTTTACAAAGTACTCTTTTAATGAGTAAATTCTTTGACAACTTTTTACTAGAGTTAAAAAAAGGTAAAGTAGTGCTGCTCTTGATTGAAATTTGAGATCCTCTGATCAGTATCATATTTCAAAGCCTTAAATATTTAGTCAGAGATGTGATCATTCATGATGTTGCTAAACTGAACTAAAATCCATCTGCCATCAGCACACTACCTATTCCTCTAACGTATTAAACATTTAGTCTATAAATGGTTTTAGCTGAACGTTAAATGTAGACCTTATTTAGTTGCTGTGGTTTTTAAAATCATTGCAGATTTAGGTTTTATTCTGGATTCTGTCTGATTGAGGCTCAAACTGTTTTCCTTTTGGTCTCTCAGGCTGAAGCTGCTGCTGCCCTGGCTGGAGTCCCGTATCCACGAAGGCTGTGAAGAACCTGCTACCCATAATGCCTTGGCAAAGATTTACATTGACAGCAATAATAACCCTGAACGCTTCCTGCGGGAGAACCCTTACTATGACAGCCGTGTGGTGGGGAAGTACTGCGAGAAGAGGGACCCTCACTTGGCCTGCGTGGCTTATGAGCGAGGACAGTGTGACCAGGAGCTAATCAATGTGAGGATGCATTCCTCTCCCAGCTTCCTTTATCCATCTTGTTTTCTCTAAAGTGGAGATAAACATTGTTTTCTTCTTGCATCAGGTTTGCAATGAGAACTCCTTGTTCAAGAGCTTGTCTCGCTACCTAGTAAGACGCAAAGATGCTGAGCTGTGGGCCAGCGTGTTGCTCGAGAGCAACCCCTACAGACGACCACTCATTGACCAGGTGAAGTCTAAAGACATGCAGATAAACCCTCCTGGGTCACTTCTCCTCGTGCTTCTCTAAGCCTCTGTTCTGGTTGTGTTCTTAGGTGGTACAGACGGCTCTGTCAGAAACCCAGGACCCCGAGGAGGTGTCTGTCACAGTCAAAGCCTTCATGACTGCCGACTTACCCAATGAGCTCATTGAGCTGCTGGAGAAAATCGTGTTGGACAACTCTGTCTTCAGTGAGCATAGGTAAGGGCTGGTCCTCACCCTCATGTTATGACCCAAGAAATCTGCTAAATGTTTTGGTTCTTCTATTCAGAAATCTGCAGAACCTGCTGATCCTGACTGCGATCAAAGCCGACCACACGCGGGTGATGGAATACATCAGCAGGCTGGACAACTACGACGCCCCTGATATCGCAAACATCGCCATCAGCAATGAGCTCTTCGAGGAGGCGTTCGCCATCTTCAAGAAGTTTGACGTCAACACCTCCGCCGTGCAGGTCTGTTGGTTAAATCACTTAAACTGTTGCTTCATTGGTCAAAGAAAAGTCAAGTATTATATTTTTTCTTTTTCCTCTTTAGGTGCTAATTGAACACATCAGCAACCTGGACCGAGCCTATGAGTTTGCAGAGCGCTGCAATGAGCCTGCGGTGTGGAGCCAGCTGGCCAAGGCTCAGCTGCAGAAGGAGCTGGTTAAAGAAGCTATTGACTCCTACATCAAAGCTGATGACCCTTCGGCATATATGGAGGTGGTCCAGGCAGCTGATAAAAGCGGTGAGACTGTGTTCATCTAATAAGCCTCTCATTCCATTCATTTAAATGATTGCTTCAAAAACTTAACTCATTCCTCTTCAACTTAACATTTGATCATGTTGCTACCCTCATGGTTTTTATTGGGATTTGTTATTCAGCTTCACTGTAGATGCAATTGCTATTTTACTGACTTCAGGGGTTTGTTGGAGGAAAGAAAACAGACTAATGAACCCAGCAGGAAGAAAGGTGTTCAAATAACCTACCAAAAAAACCACTCATCAGTCCAGATAATTGCACAACTGCTGGTGACAACTAGCTGCATATTTAACTAATCTATCGAGCTGAAAGTTGGAGTTAAATGTTAAGAGCTCTTGTTTGACTCAAGTTATGAGGAAGAAACACAAATCTGGATGAAGATACTTCCTCAACTTTTAGTCCTAAGAAAATGACTAAAGATTAACGACAACCCTGAACTAGTGGTGGGCATTTACCATGTCGTTTACTAGAAGTTTCTAGTCATGGTAAAAACTTAGATTTATCGTCTAAAAGATGAATTGGAATCAATGAAGAATAAAAACTCCAGAAACTGGATAAATATTCAGAATTATTATTTTTTTTTTCCATTTCTTTCCCATTGGGGCATTAACAAATTCATGGTGGTCTTTTGCACACGACCCAAATAAACGTCTGTTTCTACTAACTGACATTTGGAAGGAAAATGTGGCCTATCGGCGCCTTGATGTTGTGCATGTTACAGGTAACTGGGAGGACCTTGTGAAGTTCCTTCAGATGGCTCGTAAGAAGGCCCGCGAGTCCTACGTAGAGACGGAGCTCATCTTTGCTTTGGCTAAAACCAACCGCCTGGCCGAACTGGAGGAGTTCATCAACGGACCTAACAATGCTCACATTCAGCAGGTCGGCTTTGCTCTGTTACAAAACACCTTCCTGATCTCTAAAATCCACGTTTAAACGCTGAATGTTGTTGTTTTTAGGTTGGAGACCGTTGCTATGACGAGAAAATGTACGAAGCAGCCAAACTGCTTTACAACAACGTCTCCAACTTTGGCCGCCTGGCTTCCACTCTGGTGCACCTGGGAGAGTATCAGGCTGCTGTGGACGGAGCCCGCAAAGCTAACAGCACCCGCACCTGGAAGGAGGTCTGCTTCGCCTGCGTGGACGGCCAGGAGTTCAGGCTGGCCCAGATGTGCGGCCTCCATATAGTGGTGCACGCTGACGAGTTGGAGGAGCTAATCAACTATTACCAGGTAGGTGAAAGGCCTACATCCATTTAACAGCCCAACACCGCCCTCCCTCTCAGCATCGTCGTCCTCTCTCCTTTCTCTCAGGACCGTGGCTATTTTGAGGAGTTGATTACCATGCTTGAGGCTGCCCTGGGCCTGGAGCGCGCTCACATGGGCATGTTCACGGAGCTGGCCATCCTTTACTCAAAGTTCAAACCCCAGAAGATGAGGGAGCATCTGGAGCTGTTCTGGTCCAGAGTCAACATCCCCAAGGTTCTGAGAGCAGCGGAGCAGGCTCACCTGTGGGCAGAGCTGGTCTTCCTTTATGACAAGTACGAGGAGTTTGACAATGCCATCATCACCATGATGAATCACCCAACAGACGCCTGGAAGGAAGGCCAGTTCAAAGACATCATCACCAAAGTACGGCTCCATCCCATCAACAAAGTTTTACCTTTCAGTTTTTGGACTCTTGTTTGAACTGCGTTTGTTCCAACTGTCTCCTAGGTGGCCAATGTGGAGCTGTACTACAAAGCCATCCAGTTCTACCTGGAGTTCAAGCCTTTGTTACTGAATGATTTGCTGCTGGTGCTCTCCCCTAGACTGGATCACTCACGCGCCGTTAACTTCTTCACTAAGGTACCCTGAACTTGACCGATCAGTAAAATCCAACCATCCTTTGACAGAGTTATATGGATCTTTAATAATTGACTCGTGTGCTTCCAGGTTAAACAGCTGCCTCTGGTCAAACCTTACCTGCGCTCGGTACAGAACCACAACAACAAATCGGTCAACGAAGCACTTAACAACCTCTTCATCACAGAGGAGGACTATCAGGTAAGTTTGAGTGACGACAGAGATTATTTATTTATTTATTTTTTTAAATGTGCCTTTTGTCGTCAATCTGGGAATTGTTTTAGGCACTGAGGACCTCGATAGACGCCTACGACAACTTCGACAACATCTCACTGGCTCAGCGTCTGGAGAAGCACGAGCTGATCGAGTTCAGAAGAATCGCTGCCTACCTGTTCAAAGGCAACAACCGCTGGAAGCAGAGCGTGGAGCTGTGCAAGAAGGACAAGCTCTACAAGGTGCTTCGTCTGCTCGTCTGGGTCCCCAGTTTGACGAAGAACAGACGTAACTTTTCTCTGTCTGACAGGATGCCATGCAGTACGCTTCAGAGTCCAAAGATGTGGAGCTGGCAGAGGAGCTGCTGGCCTGGTTCCTACAGGAAAACAAGAAGGAATGTTTCGCCGCCTGCCTTTTCTCCTGCTACGACCTGCTGCGGCCCGACGTGGTGCTGGAGACCGCCTGGAGGCACAACATCATGGACTTTTCTATGCCATACTTCATTCAGGTCATGAGGGAATACCTCTCTAAGGTATGGAGGCCAAATCTGTGTTAAAAACGCATACAAAGAAAAAACCCACCTACTATAGATATGCACCGATCAGAATTGGCCAACGGATCCTTTAGGTCTAAATAGTTATTTCTGGTTTACTGATTGGTGGAGTAGAAGCTTGTGCTCTGATGTTTTACCTCTGGGAAAATCATTTATTTCCAAATTATTTAAGGAAAAAAAAAAGCTAAATTTCCAGGTTGAACCTACAACTAATATCTGCCTAAACGGTTTAGTTTTGGTGCATCTATAAAAAAAATGTTTCAAACTTCTGGAACTGTCGTTATATGAAAAGAAATACATGAGTTTTAACGTTTTTTGTTGTTTTTATTGCTTCCTGTTTCTCAGTGTTCAGCAACAAATATTTAAGCTTAATCTCGTGTCCCGCACCTTTTCCCTTACAGGTTGAAGCAGTTAAGGAACAGGTGAAAAGCGCAGCCTTCAGTGTGCATGGTGTTAGTTTTTAACATGCATCACCTGGTTTAGCCACTGCTGCACCTTTCAAACAAAGCAGTGTTTTGGTAAATGGTTCAAAGCGTCAGAAAGAAAAAACCTCAGAGCTGTAAAAAAAGAAAGAGGCTTTCAGAAAACTCTTTAAATCTTTAGCTAAAAAATAATACTCTTTAACATTGAGACTTAAAGAGCCTTTGTTTCTGTGACCGGAGTAGAAAGCTTGGAGGTTTTGTTGTGCGTCTGCTGCGTTCTGGTTGGCAGTAAAGCGTCTGTAGCACCTGGATCCAGCAGTGTGACACAGCATGCGGCTGCTTCCAGTCTGTTGTTGGGCATGGAGGCATGGACGGCTAAACGCACCTCTCAGTGTACCTTACTGCTTGAGCTGCTGCTTGTCTTCTCAGGACGTTATGCATTTCTGCTGCACCTGACTTGCTGCCTGAATCCCCCCCCCCCCATCAGTCAGTCTAGAAAGTGTTTTGCCTGCTTTGTTGTGCTGTGACATTTTAAGATTTATTTTATTCACCAGAAGAAGGTTAGCACAGGTTCCTGGAAGCTTTGATCCTCTGTTTCCTCCAGAGCTTTCAAACGTCCTCAGACTCATTTCTTCTCGTGTTTTAACTCGAGTTAACTAGTTAAACTAGTAAGTAGTTGAGCTTGTTTTCATTCATTGTGGTTGTGATCCCACTCTGAGTGAAATAGCTGGAGTCATTTACAGTAAACTAAATAAAATACAAAGATTTAACACAAGTAATGGGAAATATTTAAAACTGAAAGATGAATTTTGTGCCATGAAATTAAAAGATAAGGCCATAAACTATTAAGAAATCTTATCATCTTTTTGTGTTGGCTTGGAAATTTAGTTTTTAGTAGGTTTTCTTTCTTTTTTTTTTTTGTATCAAATAATATCCAAATTAAAAAGTCTGAGCTTCGTCTTTACAAAACATTTTGATGATTTCTTTTATTTTGGATACAAAATAAAATGTAAAACTCTTTAAAATGGCAGATTTCCTTTTATACGATGTTAAACAGAACAAAGAAGTTGTGGTTATAAATGTTACACGTTATAACATTCATGTTATAACAAAGGACTTTTTCTCAGCTGGACTTGAGCCGAAGTGGCTCTTTGGATTTTAAAGGTTTCAGGCCGCGGATCTAAAGGAAACATCTGCTCTGTGTATAAATACCTAAAGGTATGTTTTCTTTGGCTGGAAAAGTATTGATTTTTGTCTCTGTTTTATTTCTATGCAATACAGGTAGACAAGCTTGAAACCTCAGAGTCCCTAAGAAAAGAAGAGGAGCAGGCGACAGAGACGCAACCCATTGTCTATGGTAACAGGATTTTTAATCAGAAATCAGTGTTGGGGTGGGGGGGGGGGTGTAAGGCAGTTCTGTTCTACTTTTTAACCCTAAGCAGTTAATAGAACAGTAAAATTTTTTTTTTTTTTTTTTTTTACTAATTTGTCAAAACAATGAAACTATGAAGTGTTTAGATGTTGGAGCTAAAATCTTTGGTGCCTTCCAGGAACGCCCCAGCTGATGCTGACGGCAGGTCCCAGCGTACCAGTGGCCCCGCAGCAGGCGTACGGCTACGGCTACCAGGCGCCTGCCGGCTTCGTTCCACCTGCGGCTCAGCCGGGCTTCGGCTACGGCATGTAAAGACGCTGCCTCTCCCATCTGTCCACATCCAGGCTCCATCCATCTCCTTCAGTGCTTCCCCGCCTTCGACCAGCAGCGTGGAGATGATCCTGATAAACATTTATTTTATTTTTTTTTTCTTTTTTAAAGCTGTCATGAAGGACTCATTCTATTTTGTCAAAAGGATTAAATCACAGATCAATTTTCTCACATTCCGTATTGATTAGCTTAATTTTCTTGTATTTTATTTGAGTGGGAAATGGTTTAATGTTCAACGGGTGGGCTTGTGGGGGAGAGCCAGTCCTCTCCTCAGATTTAAGGTCTGTTGTGAAGCATCTGATTTGCACTCTGTAGCGAGAAGAAAGCTTTTCCTGTTTGTGTGCAGCTTCATTTTTGTCCAACCGTACAATGCGTTGAATTGTAGAATTTATTCAGACACCAAAACTGCTACCGTGTGCTTTTTTTTTTTTTTTTTTTTTCTTTTTCCCTTTTACAACATCAGACGGCTTTCACAACCATAATCCTGAAACACTACGTTCTGAGTCACGGTCCCCCGCTCGCTCTTCAGGACTGATGGTTGAAGAAAATCGAAACTATTTTACACACGTCGAGTCCAGGAAAGTTTGATTCTTTCCAGCAATGCCTATGCAGAAGTCTCCAAACTCAGTTCTTCTCCAAACATTTCTGTGCTTTACACGCTGCTTTAACACGGGACCATTCTGCCTCAGGAGGGACTGCAGACCTGTGTGTGAGACTAACACCCCCCCCCCTTCCATCCTCCTGTTTGCATCTGTTTGGTCAGTGTCGCTGAGTGTGATGGACAGATTTCCTCTCCTTTCTTCTCCGTGTGTCCTCTACTGGGTTGCATTTAACGTTTTCGGTTGACCTGCTCCTCCAAACCTGAAACTATGTCCAAACATGAGGGGGGGGGGGGGCGGGTTGACGTTTTTACTAAAGGCTTGCTTGTATACAGAAAATCAATCATTAACTCCTTATATTCTTATCTAAATTACTTTAGATTTAAATTGTGCACTTACGATACTTGATTGTGCATAATCAGGAATCATAATGAATGAAACGGCTGTTTTGTTTCCACTTAAAAAAAAATAAAAACTTCTTGTTCAAAGGTGGTGTTTGTGTTTAATTGTGCCTTTTTTTTGTCTGAAAAAGTGAGCTACTAGTGCTGTAAAAACTCAAAAAAAACAAAGGAAATACTCCATTTTTATCTTAGAGTAATTTTGTTCTCTTGAATTTTTGTTTTGTTTTTAAACTTTTTTTTAAATTTATTTTACAACTGTTAGATTTTTTTTTTTTTTTCCAACCAGAATGAGTTTTCAGGAATTGCGTTCTTTTCCAACTATTTTACAGATCACATTCTCCTCACTTCAAATCCAAAACAAACGCTCACTCTTGATGGACATGTTGACCAATAAGATGTTGCTACTGTCCTTGCAGACCAATAGAAACGAGTCTTCACTCCAGAGGAAAGTCTGAGCCCAAAGTGAAGAGAATCTCATAAAATTGGAAAGAATACAATTCTGAAAAAGTTACTTTATATTTTATAAAAGAGCAAACATTCCGTAATAATCCTTTTGTTTTTAGTGTATTGTGAATTTTTTTATTTTCTTTTTGCGTTCAGTTTTTGGTTAAGCGTTAAAAAGTAAGAAATTCCACACGAAGGTATCACTGCTGCCACCATCTGGTTTAGCAGAGAACTGCTTATTCCAAGGTTGATTAATTAAACTCTTTATTGGCAACAAAAAATATGACCTGTTGGGGGTGGCCACTGCCCCCCTAGTCACCCCTTTAGATCCGTTCCTGAGGTTAGCATCATAAAAGAGGTGCTGAACTTTGCTGCCTTTTGAAATTTCCATTTAAAAATATGGGGTTCCACTGCCCCCTGCTGGTTCTTGAAGAGAAGAGTTTAATTGGACCCTCTTGAATGTGGTTGAAGCTTTTGCAGATTATTTGATGTCAGAATTGAGGCAGAGGAGCGTTTTCGACGCAGGTTGATGTTCATTAACTTCAGTAAAGCTACCATTTAGTCTGGCCCTCCAGGAATATTTAGAAATATCAATGCTGTGATGAAGCCAACTGTAGGATCCAGTCAAATTTAAGTTTGGGTTTATCAGGCTTCTCTAGAATAATCACCATTTAAATGTTTTAGTCAGCATTGTTTAACACAAACTTTCAAAATAAATGCAACTATTAAAGTTATCTGCATATTCATCATAATGACTAAAATAAAAATTGACTTGGAATTAAGATTTAGTTTGAAAAGTCAGCTAGTAAGAGAAAACAGTCTGGTCAGATTGATGTTATGTAAATTTCATCAAACTGCCTGTTTTTTCTTATTTAGTGTTGAAAAGCAAAGCAGGCACAGAAGCTCCCTCTTTTACAAACTAACACTATTTTTCTCCAATATTATCTTACAGGCTTTGTTTTCAGATTGAGTTTTACGTATTTTATTCTTAAAATGCATTTTCTGGATCACATTCTCTGCATGGAAATTAGCAATAACATTTTATTGGACAAGAAGGAGAATTTTCTTTTATGCTTGAAGGGGAGAGAATGTGATCTGTGAAAAATGATTTAAAAATAATGAACTTCCTAAAACTTAATCTGCAAACAAATTTGAGAAAAATAAAATCTGAAAAAACAATTCTAAAAATTGTAGAACATTGTTCAGAAGAGCTATAATATATATCAATAATATGAATTATTTATTTTAGAATCCAATCTTAAAACCTTTTTTTAAATCAATGTTTTTCATTCATGTTTTTTTTTCCAACAATAATTTAACTCCATATAACTGAATATAAATCTAGCTGGCTGCAGAAAATGTTACAGAAGAAAAAAAATCCAATGCACTGATAAACTAGAGCGGAAATGGTTCCGTTTCGATTTGAAAAGGATTCAGCTGTAGTTAGAAAATAATTAGAAAGTTTTAAAAAGTGGCTGTTTTATTTTATGGCTGTTTTGGTTCCTGGGTTATTTGTGAAGTTAGTATAAACATGGCAGCCTGGTCTAAAAGCATCTCGTAGGGAACTTTAAGTAAGATCAGGGTTAATGGTTGAGTGGAGGATACAGACTCTTAAACATAAAATCTGCTAAAAGAACCTACTTAGAGCAATAATGAACCTAAACTGTACAGAAATATAGACAGAGATGTGTTATCAGTCACTGGTCAGGTGGGGTAGTTTTAGCTTCATTGGTTAAAATTCTGTGGAGAATCTATAAAGAACCTTTTTTTTTTTACCAATTATTAATAGTTTAATCAAATAAAGCTAAATAATTAATAATTGAACCCATGATTTCCTTTATTTAACAAATGACATGTAAAGCCTGATCTTTCTGAAGGTCACAGATTTCACCGTTTTTCTCAGCGAGTCAAAAAAGTGTAAAATTTAATTTCCACGCAGATCTGCATTATTTAAAGATATAGATACATCTAATACAAAAAAACAAAACCAGTTTAGTAGAGCTTCAATTCTCCTGTGATGCTGTCAACCAGATCTGCTGGACCGGGACCGACCCCCAGCACAGTGCGAGAGCCGGGCGCAATTTGTGTCCTTCCTGCATCCTGGATGAGGCTGACGGCGAGTCCCGCCTCCCTGGCTCGGCCCATCAGATCTATCAGGGTGTCCTCATCAGGGGCCTTCAACACCACCTTGGGCTGGCCGCAGTACTCCCACTGTTTGAGAAGCTCTGGGTTCCTGCGCTGAACCTGCTTATAAGCGCTCACTGCAGCATGAGAGCACTGAGCCGCCACCTTCCCCTTGCCCATCTTCAGGTCGTTCCGGACCACCAGAACCATCTTGAACTCCCCTCCCTCCCCCATCACGCTGGCCTCCTCGGTGCCATTCCCCATCGCTTTCATCAGGCTCTTAGATGTGGGGCCAACTCGTGTCCGGAGGTGCCAGCCGAGGAGGAGCCCGCAGCCCAGCCCTGTGACGACGCCCCAGCCCAGAGGACTGTACAGCACATCCATGGAGTCTTTTAAACCTGTGAACATTTACAGAATAACTGCAGCATCACTGTACAGCAATCTGAAGAGACAGGCTTTAATCTGGTCTAGTTTACAAAACCAACTTCTAAAATTAAGCTCGATTTAACCTACTGAAGGAGGCAATTGGAAGTAATTATAATAAATTAACTCCATTGAAAAATCAGGATAGGGGTGTCAAGGGTTAAAGGTCAAGCTGTGTAAGGGTTCTACGGGGAGAATAAGTTTTTTTCTGCTTCACATTAAATGGTGAATAATTTAATCTCATATTCACGTCATAGACTTTTAAATATTTCCTCATTGCCCCCATTTACAGGAGCCAATTCCTTACGAGTTTTTAATGCATATACATTTCAGAGCTAGAAACCTGAAATATTTTAAAAAGACAAAGCAAAACATCCGATCTAAACAATATAAATCTAAACTGGTTTTCAGAGAATCCCCTTTTCGACGATAACCTTTCTGCATGTTAATAAAACGACTAATCACAACTAATTTAAGATAAACCTTTGTGCATTTTCGATAGAATTACTCTTAGACCTATAACACACACACATAAAACGCTGATTTAGGGCTTAGTTTGTTCCGCAATCAACAATCGGTTCTCAGCTGAAACAGAAAGTGCTCTTGCTAGTTAGCCTCTTAGTTAGCCTCCTGACGACATAAACCGGAAGATCGCCGAGCTATGCGCGTGCTAAATGTAGATTTAAAGCGTTAACGGTTACCAATTATTTAAAAACGTACCATTACGTTTCATACCTGCTCTATGAGGGGTTTGGGAAGCATGGAAGAAGTTTCATCACGCTTAGTCTTCTTCTTTTAGAGTTTAATTGTTGGTTGGCAAACTAACATAGGGGGCATTTACCGCCACCTACCGAACTGGAGCGTGAACGTGGATAATAATCAGACGGAAACTGCATATGTTTATAATTAATACAGACATAAAATAATTAAATACGATTAAAAAAACTGTATTTTATCACACGGAGTATTTTTCTCCGAAAAAGAAATTATTCTTTCTAATGGCAGATGCGTCCTTTAACTTGCAATGCTGCCTCCTTCTGGTTAACTTGCGCAGTACAGTCTGTAGGTCCAACACACACAAAAAAATTCAAAATTCTAACAAAAAAACCAAAACAAAACAAAAACAACAACAAAACAGTGGCCAGCTTAAACAAATATCACCAATCAATTTAACATCAACATAGACTGAGCCAGGGAAAAATGTTCTGTCAAAAATGAGACACAGATAAAATAAAACAGTTCACTGACAAAACAGTAGAAAACAAACAAAATAGAATAAAATATGCGAATAATGCGTAAAACATTAAACTGAATTTACATTTGGGACACTGTACATTACAAATATTGGACCTTTGAAATGTACAAAGTATTTAAATAGAGGGAATAAAATAAAACTTGTGTAGAACATCGTTTTGAAATAAAAAGGTTCTCCATTAAATACACTGGGCTGTGCTTCACTTCTAGCTTCAGGGATCCAAACTAAAAGGAATTAAATTCAATTAAATTATGCTTTATTAATCCCTGAAGGGAAATTCAGTTTCTGTATATGAATCCACCCCATCCATCTAATCTGTTTTTTGGTTGTTAGTTTTTTTTTCTTCTGGGAAGCAGATAGTTATTGAAATGTATGCACACATGACTGATTAACTCGTTATTAGATTATGGGATTAATGTTTATAATTCACCATCAAACACATCTTTAGAAACATTCAAAACTGTTCAATATCAGGCAATGAGAAATATTCTCTGGTTTTTAAAACAACACCTACAGCATATTTATTAGCAGGGATGGGAAAGCCAACAAAGCTTTACAACAAAAGAACAAAAACCATGGTGGACAAAAAAACAAAAAGCAAAAAAACAAACTTAAATAATAAAACCATGGAAAATTAAATCCACAATTTCAAAATCAGTTCATTAGTTCCTTTCATAACTTCTTCCAATCAGAACTTATTACTTCCACAGTCAGTGGTAGACCTGGAGTTATTAGAATAGATGCAAGGAAATACTTTTCTTAGATTCAGATGCAGTGCTAAAATAAATTAATAACTATACTATGGGTGTGTTAAAGTATGTACCGATGCATCAAATAATACAGTGGATCAGATCAATGTAACGTATATTATCCCTCGGTCTGGAGTGAAAGTGGGGAAAAGAATCTATGACAATTTATCAATTAATAATAGATAATTAGCATTAAGATCAACAGTTAACTCAGATTCCAGCTAATTAACTAACTAATTGGCTAATTAACATTAACTAATATTAGAAAGAGTTATCAGACCAGACATCTTGACTGAAATACAGCAAATATTATTTAGAAATAATATGATGGGATTAAATGTTACATTCGACTGGTTATCAGACACATTTGAGTTTAAATTGATATTAAAGTCAGTCAATGGGAGTTCAAAGCTTTATTAAGAGAAAATGAGGAAGGTATGAAAAAAAAAACAGAAGAGGAAAGACAAAACAAATGGATTTATACAATTCAGGGAAGAAAGGGAGAAATGGGGAGAGGTGGAAGCACCAATAGTAGAGAAACGTACTACAGGTAAATATGAAGAGAAAGTGGGACTGTTGAACATATTTTCATTGTCAGAAATATAGAATTGAAATTAGGCCTGCAACTAACCATTATTTTGCTAATCGATTAATCTTCCCCCAATTTTTTTTGACTAATCAATTAATAATCGGATAGCAAACGTCTCATTAAAGGAGATTTTTTAAACTGAAATTAAACCAGTTAAAACTGAAAATTTTCCACTTGAGAAGTTCTGTATAGGATATATAACTGATGAAAAGTTTTTTTTTTTTAATTGAATTGATTACTAAATTAGTTATCAATTATTTTAATAATCGATTAATCACAATTAATCTGATTAATTCTTACAGCCCTAATTGAAAAGCTTCAGCTGATAGACAATCACTCCAAAATAAAAATAAGATTGAATCACTTTGAATTATTTCAGAGACGATAATATCTTTTACTCTGATAAATGATCGTAAAAATATTTGTTTATTTGAAAGGAAACAAGGGCTTTTTTTTTATTTTAAATCTGTCATTCCAGTCCACATTTCACACCAGTTGGAGGCAGTAATAAACACCTACAGTTATTTGCCAACTGCCATAAACTTGTAAAAAAAGAGGAAAATAATGCGAAATAAAACTCCTATGAAACATTTAGAAAATAAGTGTAAAAAAGTCATAAACGTTTTTAAATTGATTGTGGAAGCAATTGGCGTGCAGATAGGCAGTCAGTAGTGTAATAATACATGGAGCTACAGCTAAAATAGCATGAAAAGAAATAGTAGAAAGGCTACAATGAGGCATCAGGGCTCAAGACAGGAGTGCGCCATTTCCGCCCCCTCCTGCTGAACTTGCATTACATAATTATTCATTTTTTTATTTTAAATGTTCACATAAACTATCTTTAAAAGCAATAAATAACCAAGAGAATAAATTTGTTTGAGGGGTAGAATCACAATATTACAATAACCAAAAGCTTTAAAATTGTGTTCAAAGCTGATGGCTGCAAATACAAAAGCAAGGAAGGAGATAGCATCAAAAATATTAGAAAGCTTAGAGTATTAAAAATTTTAACAGAAATTATTTTCGTGAAAATAAGCAATCTTGCTAAAATATAGGATTGGGTAAGGAATCCGATCAGTGCCATTCACTTGGAAGCTAAATGGATTAGAGTTTAAACCAACTCTGATCAAAAAGCCACAATTGTATTAAAATGTACATTCCAGAATTTCAAAAAGGCCTATATATATATATATATATATATATATATATAGGCGATTATCAGAGAGTTTATTATTTTTCACAGCCGAACTGGTCGCAGCCATTAAACGTTTACAGTAGAGGAGGTTAGACCACACAGGGTGGTTGTGTGTATAGACACATAAGCAGGAAAGACATGATTAGAAATTCTACACAGTTTATTTTGGTTGTATAAGGGCGGTATAGCAGCACACGAGGGAGTAAAATGCAATGGGATGTCAAATAAATTGGCTCCAGGGGCTTTAACAGAGGCAGTAACTATTATTATTTCTTTTAGAGAATGGGAGGTTGAATAAATTATCAAAAGTAAGGAACAGGAATGTTCGTAAAAGAGGTGGAATCGAGATATAAAAAGGAAGAAATTTATATAAAGAATTCTTTATAATCGGAATTTTGGTGATAAAAATAGAATAGTAATGGTGAGACTATATGATTAGGACAAAAGACAATGACAAATTTGATGGATGTAGAGGAAGAAAAACTGTAGAACATGTAGCCTACTGTTAAAAATCTCCAGAAACGAGAGAAATAGAATGAGTGTAGTAAGAAAAAACGTAGGAAAATAATGAAGATTAGATAGAATACTGGGAAATTAAGTGAAAAAAGAGGAAATTTGTATAATTAGGAAGTCATTGTTAATTCATCTGCATAACAGAAAATAATACATATAATTTAATGGGTGAGCGCTGTTACAGATGGCGGTCTGCCCCTTTTAAACTGTCTGCAATCTGTCATATTAAGAAAGAAGGACACACCCCATATCACTAGGTGGCGGTAAAGCGCACCTACAGTTGTTTGCCAACCGCCATAAAATTCTAAAAGAAGCATAAAAATAAATAATAAGAAAAATGGCCGCGTCCTGCTCTACGTGGTATTATTGTTTTGTCTCGAGTGGGCTGATGTGCTCTTCTTTCAGATAAAGAAATAAGTTTGAGCTAAGGTTTTAATCTGGTTTTTCGATTTTTGTTCACAGCCCAGAAGCTAAAACTATACTGAACAACAGCAATATTAGCTTCCGTAGTTCGGGAAGAAGTCCAGCGGGTTGGAGCTCAGCTAAAGTCTTCAAATAAATATGAGTGAATCAGAGGGACGCAGCAGTTCAGGAAACGACTGTGGATGTAGCAGATGAAGAAAACCCGAAAAATGGAGGAAGGTTTCCAGCACGAAGTTTTTTTCCATAAGTTAGGTTTGTATTTTAATGGCAAATATCTGGGAACTGATTGCAGCGATTTGATAAAAACAAAACACGCGAGCCTCGTCAAAAACCTTATCTTGTGTATTTCTGTGTGTTTTTTTCTGAGAATAATAAAACAAAAATATAGAATAGTTAAAAGAACACACCTTTAAGCTACAGATTATTTATAATACAGAATAAAAAAACATAAAAGTAGCATGGAATGAAAGAATTAAAATACGGGAAACATCAGATAAAACAATTGAAAATGAAATTGAATATTCAAGTAGATTCATTTTAACTAAAGAAGTTTAACATCAAATTTATGTTAAATAAGTTAAAAATTCTGCTTAAAGCTTTATCTCATTTCCTACAATAGCATTTAGGTTATAACCTCATAAATTTTATGTATTTATAGAGTGTATGCAGGTCCTAAAAAAAGTCTTAAATTTGAAAATATAAATTTAAGGCATTGAATTCACTGAATCAATTGTTAGTCTTAAAATAGGATCTTAATTTTCTTAACTGCACGTGAAGCTACTTCAAAAGTTCATTTCATGTCATGTCAAGGACCTTCTCAGAGCTTTAGAATAAAAAAATGATTCGTCGGTCCGTCTGTCCATCCATCCTACAAATCTATCACACATACACACATATTTTAAGGGTGTTCCAATACAACTTTTTCATTTCTGATACAATATTTCAGCTTTGAGAACCGGCTAATATGGATATTGATACAATATTATATACATATACATATATATATGTATATACACACAATACAATACAATATCAGCACAAATCATACCAACTTTTATCACTTATTTTATACTATGTAATGTTAGAAAGGGCTTGATCAACTAAGACAGGGAACAAAAGTCAACAACAAAAGATACAAACATAACTGACTCATGTGAAATTAACCAGTGAGTTACAGAAACGTTTAACAAAAGCAGAGTGTTTCTACGAATCCATCCATCTTCTCCCGCTTCATCCGTCAGGGTCGTGGTTGGGCCGGTGCCTATCTCCGACACACTATGGGCGTAAGGCGAGGTACACCCAGGACAGGACGCCAGTCTGTCGCACGGCAACACATAGACACACAAAGATATACAACCATGCACACACACGCTCACACCTAGGGACAATTGAGAAATGCCAATTAACCTAACAGTCATGTTTTTGGACTGCGGGGGGAAGCCGGAGTACCCGGAGAGAACCCACGCATGCACTGGGAGAACATGCAAACTCCATGCAGAAAGACCCCAGATCGGCATCGAACCCAGAACCTTCTTGCTGCAAGGCAAGTGTTACTATTAACATGAAAATATCTGAGATTTTAGAAGCCGGTCGATAAAAATTAAATGTTAGTTTTTTGCCTAATACCAGGCCAATATTGATCTAGGATTGGGACATTCCTAAAATGAACAACTGAAAAACAAAAATATTTGAACTCACTTACCCATTATAGAGACAAAGACAAAGAGGTTAGGTGATAAGATAAAGCGCATGCACAGGAGACACGATTAGTACAGGCAAAATAACAATTTTAATGAGTTATGCTAATTTACTGTTCTATTTAAAACCAACAAGTACACAACTGTAGTGCAAGGATGTAAATCCTGAGGTGATCAGTGAGCTCAATTTCTCACAAAGTAAGGAACATGCATCTCATACAGCAGAACAGTCCCGCAAGATAATGCTCCCCTGTTTCATAGGTTTGATTTTGTCACCTTAAAGAGGGGATCCTTGAAATCAGAGGCAGTTTTTGAAAGTAATGTACATCATTTGGCATTTTTGTAAGGCAAGTTAAGTAGGAATCCACCAAACATTTCCGTCCAAAAATGACTGAAAAGTGCATTTTCATGTCTATAGACATTTAAGACAGAAACAACATCACCGAAAGATGTGATGACACGATAAACAGTACATCCAGCACAGTGGAAAAAGGGTCGCAACAAACAGCACAGCCAGCATTCAAAAACATTATCGAGCCTTTATCTCCCCATTATCTCCCGGGGTTACGTGGCAACAGAAACTAGATGAGATTATTTTGATAAGAGGCTGAATAGAAAGACTTACGCCCAATCCCCAAACACCCCCTACCAAACCTCACTAGCCCTCACCCATGACCAACTCATCCTTGAATTGAGGCTTCCACGGTTCGAGCTTCATAATCTTCCCTAAGAATTGTGACACCCCTCGTTGCATAGTTGACACTTGTGTCGAATTTATATATGCACATACATAAGATATATGCCACCATAAGAGGGCAAACCAAGCTGTACTTTTCTTTTCAACAAAAACTGAATCTGATCAGATAGGATTATTCTGTAAAGGGGACTATTAAACCCAGGTGACAATTACTAGTGTAATAAATATGCAAATCACAAAACCATAGCACAGAATTGGTGTCATGCTGGTTTTCTTTTTTTTAATCAAAATGGAAGATAGAGAAAATAATCTTGCCAAAGGATGAAGAAGTGCTATTAGAGGTATTTAGGTGACTTTTAAAATGGCCGATTTGATTTAGCCCCAGAAGGACTATTCTTCTTCGTGCTATCTCCGGCGCTCGCCAGCAATCGCCTTCTCTCCCCCATTCTGGGGATCTTTGTCCAACAGCCCCTTCTGATCCTCCGTTGTACTCATACCATCCTGTAGTTAGCTTCTAAAGGCTCTGTGTCCCTGGCAGGCTTCTTCAATGTACTCCTTTCATCCTTCCAGTCAGCCATAGCTTCTGCTGGGTGCTGTTTCCCCAACAGGCTTCTCCGATCTATGCTGTGCTTCTCTGCTCTCTTCCTGAGTTAGCATTGGTAAGCCGCTGCCTTCTCTCCATGCTTTGGTGCGTTGCTTCCCCGGCGGATTCTGACCTTCCGCTGTGTGCCGTTGTGTGCTGCTGCCACAATTTGCGCTTGCCCCTGCTGAGTAGGGGTGTGCATCGTTTTAATTTAAACGATTTCTGGTTCCGATTTCTTTTTTTTCTTCCAGTTCCTATCGGTTCTCGGTTCCGAATCTTTTAAGAGAAAGTATCATAAAAGTTCACATATTTTAATTTAACTGACTAACCAAAGTTATTTCTGGATAAAATTGTTTGATTTTCTCAATGAACTTTAAATCCTTGAAGATTTAACTTTGTTTGAAGGATACTTTCAATGATCGCACAGTTGTTGTCAACCAATATATAAGTATCAAACCTATTAACTCTAATATAAACCTATGTATTTTCTTTTTACAAAATCAAATTTTCACACAGAGCTTTCAGTTTGAAAACATAATTGAAAAACATTTGCATATATCTATTGTCTGATGCTTCAGGTACTTATGCCGTATAAGGCAATTTTATTTTGTTTATCTGACTCTGACTGCTATGCAGTGCTTGGCTGAGTGTCTGAGCTGGAGGAAAAAGCAGAGCAGCAGGAAGACATCCTGATAGGAAGCCTGAAATGATGCTTTATATCTCCAGTGTTGTTTACTGCACCTCATTTCCACTTAACTAGACATGGGAGTGAGAAGTTTTACTTTTGTGAACAGAGGAACAATCAGGTTTCATACATCATTCAGTTAGTAGGAGTTATATGTGAATCAGATCCCAGATGAATTAAAATAAATGAATTCATGCTTAAAATTATTTATAAATCTAGCTGTAAGAGATTAAAGGGCTTTTCATTCTATCCAAAAAGTGCATAAAACAAGTCGGGTATCTGTTCAGATGCAAAGTAAGAGGAAGAAAGTAGAAAAAGGCTCCACTTTTCCTGAAGAAGGTACGCTAGTAATTGGGAGGATTGGCAAATTCCCTCAGAGAACCAATCTTAAAACACAAGTGCAGCGGTTTAAAGACGAGTTAGATTCATTTCTTTAATTGATTTTAAGCTGCACTGTTAAATGCCACAGCACAAATAGATGGTTGAGCACACAATGCTGTATATTCTTATATATATATATCAGGAAGCCTCTATTTCCTGTAAGCGTACTGGGCAACAAAACTAGGAATCTAAAATTAAAAAATGAACTTTTTCAAGAGAATAGAACGGTTTGAACTGGTTCTGATCAATTATAGATTCTTAGGACCCAGCCCTTATCCTAATGCATGTGTTTCTCTGTTTCCAGCAGTTGTTAAAGAGGAACCTCTTGAGGAACAGAGTCCTGATGTGGAACAGCAGAAACCAGAGCTTCTCCATGTAAAGGAGGAAGAAGAGGAAACCTTGGCCAGTCTGGAGGGAGAACAATTCAGTGTAAAGGAGGAGCCTGATGCCACAGGATTTCCCATAATTCAAGTTCATGTGTGGAATGAGGGTGATGAAGAGAAACCTTTGCTTCATCAACCCCAAACAAAAAACGGAGATCTTCCAACCAGGAACACAGCTTATCATTTAAAAGCAGAAACTGATGAAGAGGGCTGTGGGGGAGTAAAATCCAATATTAACCAAGATCCAAATACTTACGGGAATGCTTCCGTCTTCTCAGAAACTAAAGTTTGTTGCTCAAGGCTCAAACACTTATCGGAGTCTGAAACTGAAGACAGTGAGGATGATTGGAAGGAGGCTTTAAATTTAAACTCTGTCAACAAGTCTATGAGCAGCTCTGAGTATGAAAAAACTTTTAACAGTCTGTCTTTTCAGAGGAATATGAGTTCAGTAACAAGTTCTTCTGAATGTTCAGTTAATAAGTGCTTAAGAGAGATTGATAATGGAGACCCACAGATAGAAGCTCAGGCAGATTCTAAAAAGTTTCGCTGCATTGACTGTGGTAAAAGTTGGAATACAAAAAGATATTTAACCATACACATGAGAAATCATTTAGAAAATAATACCTTTGATTGTGAAGTTTGTGGAAAAAGAATGAAAAAAAAATCTAATTTAAAAACACACCAGAAAATTCACACAGGTGAAAAACCTTTTGGATGTGATGTATGTGGTAAAAGATTTATATGGAAGTCTTCTTTGGACGTACATATCAGAATTCACACAGGTGAAAACGTTTTTAGTTGTCATGCTTGTGGTAGAAGATTTACACGAAAATGTGACTTAAACGTGCACATGAGAACTCACACTGGTGAGAAAGCTTTTGGTTGTCATGCTTGTGGTAAGAAATTTACAAGGAAATGCGACCTGAACGTGCACATGAGAACTCACACTGGTGTAAAAGCTTTTGCTTGTGATGTTTGTGGAAAAAGATTTTTACGAAAGTCTCATTTAAACGTGCATATGAGAATTCATGCTGATATAAAATCTTTTTGCTGTGATGCTTGCGGTAAAAGATTTTGTGACATGTCAACTTTTAAAAAACACATGACAACTCACACAGGTGAAAAACTCTCTAGTTGTGATGCATGTGGTAAAAGATTTCGTGACCAGTCAGTTCTAAACAAACACATGAGAACTCACACAGGTGAGAAACCATTTAGTTGTGATGCATGTGGTAAGAGAGTGTGTGACCAGTCAACCCTTAAAGCACACATGAGAACTCACACTGATGAAAAACCCTTTAGTTGTGATGGTTGTTGTAAAATATTTCGCGACCATTCAAGTCTAAGAAAACACATGAAAACTCACACAGGGGAAAAACCGTTTAGTTGCGATGAATGTGGTAAAAGATTTCGTGTCAGGTCAATTCTTAAAAAACATATGAGAACCCACACAGGTGAAAAGCCCTTTAGCTGTGTTGCTTGTGGTAAAAGGTTGTGTGACAAGCTAACCCTGGAAAGCCACATGAGAACTCACACAGGGGAAAAACCCTTTAGTTGTGATGATTGTAATAAACGATTTCGCGACAAGTCAACTCTAAATAAACATATGAAAACTCATACCAGTGAAAAACCCTTTAGTTGTGATGTTTGTGGTAAAAGATTCCATAGCAGGTCAACACTAAATAAACATGTTAAAACTCACACAGATCAAAAACCCTTTAGCTGTGATGAGTGTGGGAAAAGTTTCCGTGAACTGTCAGTTTTAAAAAAACACATAAAAACTCACACGGGTGAGAAACCCTTCAGTTGTGATGTATGTAGTAAAAGATTTCGGGATAGCTCTGGTCTAAAAAGCCACATGAGAACTCACACAGGTGAAAAACCTTTTATTTGTGATTTGTGCAATAAACGTTTTTGTGAGCAATCTAATTTAAACAAACACATGAAAACGCACACAGGTGAAAAACCCTTTAGATGTGACATTTGCAGTAAAAGATTTTTTGACCAGTCGATTTTGAAGAAACACATGAAAACTCACACTGATGAAAAGCCCTTCAGTTGTGACATATGTGGTAAAAGATTTTGTGGCAACTCAAATCTAAAAAGCCACCTGAGAACTCACACAGGTGAAAAACCTTTTAGTTGTGATGATTGTGGTAAAACATTTAGTAAATAAAGAAGTCTAAACCATCACATGAAAATTCACAGGTAAAACCCCTTTGGTTATCGTGCCAAATGTTTTGATAGACTCTGGTTTACTTTATACTGCATTTACACCAAACAGTCTGACCTTTGGCACTCCGGTTGTTGAGCTGCTCTGTCATTTAGTTGGAATCTAGAAAGTGGCCTGGCTTTATTTGCTTTGATGATAAAAATAGTTTTAATACATTTTTGAGCGAGAAAGTAAACTTTAGACCCTCCTCTGTGAAGTCAGGTCATCGGGATTATAATCTAAGTTAATAGTGGCTCAAGTGAATATAAGGTGTTTTTTAGATTTGTGGTGAAAACTCCAGGTACCAGAACATATAAAACAAATATTTTTCAACCGCAGGTTTTAACATTTTTATTTCATGTAGGTATTTATAAACTGTTTCGCCACAGTTCAATAAGAAAATGTTTTAGTGGAGTAATAATGACCAGAGCTCACTTTCTTTTCCTTGTACATAAAAAAATTAAGTATTCTGTGGAGTTTAACCCTATTATATATATATTCATTTAAATTTCATATGCTGACAGCTCTGCAGAAGTGATCATGACTTGCTTGTAGTGTCCGTCTCCCAGAAAACTCATTGACCAGCTTTTCGGATTGGTTTACTCACTGTCAAACAGCAAAAGGTCAGATTTCTGAACTCTATCATCCGTCGCTAGGATGCAAGGACTCACTGCTCCCACTGCTCGGTTGCACCTCAGGAGCTCTCGACACTGCTTGATGCCATCCTCCATAGACTTTGCATGTGTATCAGGTGCTCTGACACCCAGGACGCTTTTGGTTTGAATGCACAAATACAACTTTGTTTGAACACATTCCAATTGTTCTGGACACGTTTTTAAGTTTATTTAACTCATTCCAAATTCCTGAAGAGAAACTTAATTTTTAAACTGACCTTTTACAATGTACTGTCATATTCTATCATTAAACGTTTTAAGCTAATTTCTATGTTGCTATTTTTTCCTTTTTTTTACCTTTCTCTAATCAGAAGAATTTTGATAAATAGACACTTTAACTCAACTTGCAAATGTAGTGGCTTTGCTGCTATATTTGACAACTTTTCCAACCCTTGTCTAAGAAGTTATGAGATATATGTATATTTGCAAAATCAGTATGAATTATCTTCCATGGACTCAAAGCCAATTTTGAAGTATGTACAGGTACAGTGGCTGGCATGCTTTACAAATGTCCCCCTAACTAGCTTTGCTTTCAATGTGTTCATCAAGAGTTTGCCATCAAATCAAACGTCTGACTAAAGATTTCAATTTAACCACTCCCCAGGGGCCGTGTAACTCTGCCAGTAACTTATTTTGCAGTTTTTATGGGATAACCATTCGGAAACCCCAAAGCAGAGATCATGTTTCTCCTATGTTAGCTTCTCTTCATTGGCTCCCTGTTAAATCTAGAATAGAATTTAAAATCCTCCTTCTCACTTACAAAGCCCTAAGCTCCGTCTTATATCGGAGATCTGATTGTTCCTTATGTTCCTAACAGAGAACTTCGCTCTCAGTCTGCAGGTTTACTAGTGGTTCCTAGAATTTTAAATAGTAGAATCGGAGGCAGATCTTTTAGTTATCAGCCTCCTTTCCTGTGGAGCCAACTACCAGTTTAAGTCCGTGATGCAGACACTCTGTCTACTTTTAATTCTTCTGTGGAAAAGTATTTCCCTGGATGGTGCATGGCTGTATCGCAAAGGGTTGGCACAAAATGGATATCCTAGAAAACCTACGGAAACCCCCTCGGGGTCCTGAGCCACAAACTTTCTGGTGACGCTCATGTTCATAACACTCTGCATTAAGGCATTCATCCAAGAATTGCTTAAGGCGCTGGAGA